>JALPCE010000461.1:0-12418 GCA_026538705.1 Aureobasidium sp. GC_Fusr_1 | reverse complement strand
AAATGTAACGCCAAACAAGTGATGGAGACAACACACAACCTGAAGGAAGTCACAGAGCGCTTTACAGGGAGGAGGCCCGTATGGGAAGGGATCCGTTGATGGCTGACCAAAAGGGGCAAGCAGCGCAAGTGAGCGCTTACCTTCCAGAGTCTCAGAACCATCAACAACGAGGTATAATTCGTCGCTGTAATCTCCTTCTCTCCCGCCAGGATACAGTGCTGTAGTATCCTGACAGACAACATAGCTGTTTGTCGAACCAGAGCGTGACCGTAGAGACAGCTCCTAGGTAATGTATCTCCTTGGACAGCGTCTTGTTTTGGAAGGTATTGTGTGTTCCCACAGCTACGTTATAGAAAGTCTTTGGTACACGGGAAGAACAAGATATGGGGCGGCATCACGTACCTATAGAAGGTCGAATTAACCACATTGTTTTGGAGAGCCCTACAGAGTATGAGTGAGGCTATGTTCTCTCAAACCATCACCCTTCTCAACCCACCACTGCCCCCGAGAAGTCTACGTCCGCTAACCGCACACCTACCCCTCCCATCTTCCCAGCTTCCTTCTCTGTTGCCCCCTGTCTCTTCTTTCCAACCCTCTGCTGAGTCTCCTCCTTGCATAAATGCTGTTTGGCGTGGGTGCTCGCCCTCCAGCCAGCGAAAGATGCATGTGTAGCAGAACACGTAGCCTGTTTGTGCTGCTGTGGGCGTTTGGATGGGTGAGAGACAGATGGGACAAGCCGAATTTGCAGCTGGAGCCACAGTGAAGATGGGAAGATTTGTCGAGGCGGAGATTGGCGGTTTTCTCTTTTCTTTCTCGTCTTGCTCTTCTTTGGCTGAAGACTTCTCGTTGGAAGTTGTTGCGAATGTAACTCCGGACTTTGTAGGCGGAGTGGGTGTCTTTGGTATTCCTGAGATGGTGGGTGCAGGTAATTCGAGTCCTTCAGCAGCCTTGCGGGATAATTGCCTTGCGAAGTCTGACGCATGCCACCATTCCAGGAATTTGAGTGCGAAGATTGAAGTCGGGAGTAAGATCTTGAGACTGGATAATAGCCGTGGGTACACGGTATGCGTCAATGTCCTGGGACTCAACAGTGATTGCGAGACCGACGGTTCTGCGCCAGAAGCGGGAGCTACAGGAGCAGCAGCCTCGGCAATGGCTTTATAGTCTGCTTGGTTCATGCGTCGTATCCTCGTGCCAATGAGCCAGAAGAAGGGGTTGTGATACTTCGAAGTGTCGAAGAGGTACGCGAGATTGAATGCCAGCAAGGCAAAGTAGTAGGCAGCATTGACGCTTGGGTACACTTTCCTCAAGAACCACTTGTAGTAATGGAAGATTCGTTGCTTGTAGGTTGCATTCTCGGGCAGCGCGTCTCCTCTGAACGCAGGACCCAGGATATTCGCAGACGCAGCATGGATATCGTAGTGCTCATCAAGCTTCCTTTTTGTGTAAGGCAATGCGACCATCACGGCAAGATTCTTCCACACGTCTGCATTTCGCAATTTCAGCGTTTCGCGGACCTGCTCGGGAGCTCCCAGGGCGGCGCGAGGGATCTCATGGCCTTTTGTGCGCAACACTCTTTCTCTTTTGAGTCCATAGAAGTTTTCTGTGAAGCCTCCCCCATAGGTGCGCAGGTAGTGACGTTCGACCAGGAAGGAGAGGAAAGCGTAGAGTTCATCGAAGGAGTTGAGGATGCGGAGGAGGTAGCGAGGGTAGCGATGGGTAGCGATGGCGAGGAGGTATCGAAGGGAAGGCGGGATCAGAGCGCCCAGCTGTTGCTCGGAGAGGAGTTCTAGATTGAAAGGTCAGCTTTGCGACAGTTCGTGGAAATTGCGACAGGCAGAGTGAGCTACCGAAGAGGGAGGGTTTCCGCTCGTCGAGCCCGTTTTGCAGATTGGTCATGAACTCCATGTTGGCTGTGATATCTCCCTCATCCTACTTGAGGGTCGTCCGCTCTCCAATGTGGCCTCTCGAAGGCTGTTGTGTTGTTCTGCAAGTTCATGTCTGCCTTCACATGCTGTTGGTGACGCGAGAGGGTCGAGGCTGGGGATGCTCCACAGGCCGAGGTCCAACGTCTTGGCACTCGGCTGCGCCGGTTCATGTTATGCGTACCACCCTGACACTCTCCTTTCCACATCCAACTCGGCAACTTCACTACTTTCTTTTACAACGCACATCTCTGCCAGTACGAATGTGGTCGTTCAGATTCCAGTTCCTGAGATTCGGGAGTCACTGCTATCAGTACGCAGCTGAAGAAGGCTGTGGTACCAATCACTACTCAATCATGTTGACTTCCAGCTTCTGACTTACAAGACTCTCTACCAACAATATCTTTCTGTGGGTGACAACGAAAGCAAGACTGGTACTCTGAGGAACGTCTTGCTGCATCTCTCTTCTTCCCGCATCATGGAGGCTTCTTCCCATTATGCTGCACATCGCGTGTGGTTTCCTGTCCCTCGGCTCACACGATTCCACCACTTCTACTATTCACTTTCCACCGTATCAACCTCACTTTCCCTTTGGGTTCCTTTGACTTATTGATAGAAAACAAGCCTTTCATTCTGTGCCATTCTTTCTTCCTTCCCAACAATCACCACCACCTTGGTTAATGTTACCACCAAGCAAAATGTCACCATCATCCATGTCAGCAAAGTTGGTGGAGCCTGTCTCGCCAAAAATTACAAACTCCATCGAGTGCCTCAAGAAGCCCGTCGCCAACTTCGGTCAACTTCCGACAGAAATTCTGATCATGATCGCGGCTCTACTGGACGACAAAGATCTGCCTGCACTTCGCCTCGCGTGCAAACAGACCTACACTAGACTGTCAGACTTGGTCACGAAGGTCATGTTCGCCAATCTACGCCACCACTTGACGCCATCGAGTCTGGAAGATCTCGTCAACATCACTGCACACGAGAACTTCGGCCGTTGCGTCAAGTCGATCGGTTTCTCAACTGCACGCAGGGTTTGCCTTCCGCGCTATGTGTCAAGAAGTTCTGATCTCACCTCGCATGTACAAGATCGCGGCTTCCGCAAATCTGGACGCCGCATCGCCATGATCACCACTGTACTTGAGAATCTCAAGCGTCATGGTAATTCTCAGGTCAGCCTTGGTGTCTTTGACAGCTGTCCAGATGATGGAACCTTACCGCGTGCAAGAACTTCCTGCCCGGTGGACTGGCCCATGATCTTGGGTCATGGCTGCATCGAATCATATGGCCACACGTCCCTACCCGCAGACCATAATTCATCTGGAACCATATTCGCAATCTTCAAAGCCGCCAGCAACGCCGATTACCCTTTCAAAAATGTATCTTTCACGGTATCCCATCAGTCTCTGACGCTGCAGAGGCTGAACAACGCGCATGTGCTCTTCGACGGGAAGACACTTTGAAAGTCAGGCCTGACACTTACCAACTCCATCATGGGCGTCGAAAAGGATACTTACTCAAGTTCCGAACTGGGAACGAAGCTCTGCCAGAGGTTCTCTATGCACTTGGCAGTAAGGTTGAAGATGAGACTAGATGACTTGGGGGTTGGGGACAGAGAGTTGAGAGCAGCAGAGAAATTGGGGAGAAGAACCGAGACTCGTGGATTTGAGACAGGGACAGAGAGATGATCGCAGGACTGAAGATCGACAGAGGGCGACGGAGCACGAAAGACTGAGAACCAGCTGGCGAGTTGCCAAGTTTGACAAACATAGGACTCGAGAGACATGATCGAAAATACCACAATCATCTCTCCATAGAGTTGACTTACCTATTCATCTCCAAACGAGAATGATGCCACATGGAGTACTTAAAAAGACTAGCACGATTCACGAATGGTGAGCAACGAAGAACGAAGGCTTTTGTTCGCGGTGCTTGGAGCTTCGCAGCAGCAGCGATCAAGTTTATCATTCGTCTACTCTCTGTCTACACCTGCTCAAGTCGGAACAGTGTCTTGGTTGGCACTCTGTTCCAACCCTTTCGCAAAATTGCATTCACCGAGTGTCAGAGTGGTCACACATGCCCCTTCCTCTATACGTCTTTGTCTCTTGTACTCTGCAAAAGCAGCGTCCCTACTTTCGCGTCTCACTCTTCCATCCTGAGCCCCAACATCTTGCACTCACATGATCCCTTTACCCTTGCCGTTGATTGCAAAGTCGCAAGTTTGTGTGTATACTCCTTCCGAGTATGGTACCGAGTGAATCATTTGAGCCGATGCGCATCCTCGTCCGTTCTGGCATCGAGACCCAGGGACGTACCGTTGCATTTCCTCACCCCTGGTAGGGAGAAAACGTGCAGCGGCCAAAGGGTGGCAGGCTCGACGCGAAGACTCGGCTGACTGACGATAGTGTTCTACCCATCCGCGGTGCAGCCAGTCGACAGGACCTGCTTGGCCTACAGCAGGTATGTCCATACCAGGAGGAGAATGAATCCGAGGTCTCATGTATAGCTCGTCACGGGTGAGAGCTTCAGATCCTCTGCGGCGAGTAGCTTGTATTTGAACTGGGTATGGTTCCTGTGCTCGACGAGCTGGCCGAGCTGGGCGAGTTGTCGGAGAGGGTGGGTCTGAATCAGAGTCGGACGAAGAGTCTGATGAAGAGAGTGGGAAGACAGCAGCGTGGTGTTGTCGGATCCAATCTATGGGATGTAGCAGGAAGGTTGAGTTCTTTTGTGGTCGCTCGTCAGACTCAAATTCTCTGGTGTTCGCCTCCATGTCCGCTGCAGCTTTTTCTTTTCCCTGCATGCCCTCGTGAAAATGTGGGTCTTTGCGCTTCACTCTATCTTCCTTGGAGCTGTTGTAGATGGTGGAACAGTCCTTTGGAGATCCCTTGTCTTGTACTGAAGCGGTGGTTCCAATGCCCAGGTCGGCCGATAACCGTGACGAGACGTCAATCCCGTTTGATAGACGGTTGATGTGCGATGGTGGCTCTTGAACAGCACCCGACATTAGTGGAGGTAGATGTGCAGGTGCACGTTCTTCATCATCGCCAGTCGGAGGCTGAGCATCAGGAAGCAACTCACAAGAAGCTTTGCCCTTACGAGCTTCTTTGCGAGCTTCCTTGAGGTCGACACTCCGGCGCATTCGACGGACTAAGCTGATATTCTTCCAGTTGACCAGTGGGTATGACCAAGCTCGAGAACGACTGCGATTTGGGACGGACTCTATGGTGGTGATAGAGCCATGGAGCGGAGTACTCTGCGAAGCGGGGGCTGTCTTGACCCTACGAAGGCCGAAGCTCTTCTTCCTTCGCTTTACTGCTGGTTGCTCGCACTGTTCGGCGTCTCTCTGTTGTGTCTCGATAGTGATTATGCTGTCACCTACTGTCATGACATGTACCATGGCGTCTGAAGGATACTCGGACGACACATCAGTTGGCGCGTGGTTCAAGTCGTATAGTGTAGTTCTGGAGTGAGCTGGAGAACGCGTGTATATCGATGTCTTGGGGCTAGCTCGTTGACATTGTTCGTTTGTTTGTGCATCGCTTGACGATTCTGGCGCATCGCAGCTGTCGATTCCATCTGTTGGTGTATCGCGGGCAAGGACTCGCGACAATTGTCGCTTGAGAGAGGCGAGAGCCATAGTACTGGCACCGAGGCTGTATAGGGGAAGACACGCGTGTATGTGACGGCGATTGCTGAGAGGACAGACCTGGGCTGAGAACCGAACGGGAAGTCGGAGTCGGAGAGTTGTGGTTTGCGGTCTGGAGAAAGATGATGAAGTTTGTGTTGAGCTCTATAAAAGAGAGAAGCTTTGACTGAGTTCGCATGAGTTTGTTATAGGTAGTATGCTTTGACGGTACCAAAGCATAATTGTAGCTCTGCGACACACTCCACTGTGGGGATGGATAGACGGCTACTCTTATCGTCTACATGATGATCTCTTCTTGAATACCATCGATATCCTGAAGTGACTCGGCAAGCTGATGTACAAAAGTGTCGGCAACCTCACCAACAGATTGATCGTGAAAACCTTCATTGTCAAAGCTCGTGGTCCGCTTGCCTTCAAGACCGCAAGCAACGATACGACTGAACCATTTGAGGTCAGTATTGATGTTGAGACCTATGCCGTGGCTAGTGATGTTTCTGCGCAAGTGGACACCCAGGGCGGATATCTTGTCGTCTGGGGTGGTCCAAACTCCAGGATTCTCGGTAGTCATGGCTTTGATACCGTAGCGGGCGCAAGTCTTGATGAGAGTCTTTTCCAATAGACACACATAATTTCTTGGCGACAGATTGTGTCTTTTGAGATCGATGATAGGATATGCCACGAGCTGACCAGGACCATGGAAAGTGGTTTGGCCACCGCGGAGGGCTTCGTAGAAATCTGCATTGCCATTGTCCTTCAGAAAGGTCTGCTGTTCTTCTGACACAGTGCCGACTTCGCGTCGACCGCATGTGTAGACAGGAGAAAACTGAGCAGTGATGATGGTCGGAACGGGAGCAGGTGCCGTTGTAGGAGACGCCTTGTAGGCCAAAAACTTCTTGACCAGATCCTGCTGCAGGAATTCGGCTTTGGCATATGGCACAATGCCCTTCAGTCTGAGATGGCGTATCAACATGTTGAATTGTTTGGCGACGATGGGTATAGAAGGTGTTTTGGCGAAAGAAGAAGGCTCGATTGTCAGTGGCGTCACATTGTGGCTCAAGCGTGTGGCTGTGGCTCGAACGCGGAGAGCTTCTTTTTGAGTCTTCGACAGCAACCTTGATGTTCACCACGACTCTGGCACATGATGACGCAGGAACATAGTGCCTCCAAGAGGCCTCGCAAGATGTCGCGACTGCCCAAAGGTCAGTCTGCAGCTATGCTCACTGGACGTGCCTCGACTCAGCTCACACTGCGCAGAGTACAAAGTTGAAAAGCGCCCATTGCTACGCGCTCCAATCACGTCACAATATGCCAGCGCCGACGTGGCCAAGATTGTCTATGTCTCGACCAAAACACCCTTTATGTCGGCCGTCAAGCGTGTGCAGAAACTACTGGCCCAAGCCGAGAAGCGCCTCGCCCAATCAGCCGCCGATCAAGTCTCCAATCGACCCAAATACTCGTACACCAACGACGACATCACCGATATTGAGCGTGTAGCTGCTACCATGGCGGCTCAAAAAAACGATCAAGACGAAATTGTTCTCAAGGCGACAGGTAAGGCTATCACAAAAGCGTTGAGTCTGGCTCTATGGTTTCAGCAGAGAATCGAGTACAATGTTCGCATCGAGACTGGCACTGTCGGCGCCATCGACGACATTGTCCCTCCTGAAGACACCCCGGACGGCGAGGACCAAAACATGGAAGATCAAGAGGAAGACGTTCCTGAATCCAGGATTCGCTATGCCAGTACCATCCAGGTCTGCGTCTCAGCCGCTACATGAGCCTGCCATAGACCCGACCTCACATCCCACTATCTTCCCACACTCTTGTGCCGGATAGTGCTACCAGTCTGTAAGCACTCCGGCGTCAGGTCTACTCAGCAGAAATCACGAGCCAGCCACCGGTACCTTGTTACTGTCATGTCGTTCGCCCAGACCAACACGAGACCAATCAGAGTCACACCACCTTGATGTCGAAACTTCAGTCAGTATCCCTGGCTCTGGATACGGTGTCCATCAACATCCGTGATATCGCTTCGCTTTAGACGAATTGTGGATGCTCTGATTTATCATTCGGACTCCGAAGGCGACACTGCCTCCTGGAGATCATCATGCTTGGCTGCTGCGGGCAGGATTCTTGTAGTAGATCGGCTCCACGGAAGCGCCTTGTTCACCCGCTGCTTGGTCTGAAAAGGAGTCAAAATCGAGAGCCTGATGTGCAACTATCATCCCAAAGCTCTATAGTTTTCCCATTGAATCTACTCGTCTGTCTCAATCGTGCCAGATGTCGACATTCCTCGTGCATGGGGGGCCATCACATTCAAATCGCATCTTCTCATGTAGCAGTCGCGTTGCAGAAATAATCAAAATACAATCACGATCAACTTGCTCATATAATACCCCTCCCTTCAATCCTTTGTGTTGCCGATATCTTTCGTTCTAGCCACAGAAAAAGCCTGGGTGTTGAGCACCTGGCAGCTCAAGTTCGTGACTTGCTGCGATTGCCGGGAGATCACAGGTTTGATATTCGTCCACGGTGACTCTTTCAGTTTATTGTTCTCGTCATACGTCTTGTCATGACGAGGAGTGTAAACAACGCAAACAAAACAGTGAGACCTTCGAGGATGAGGTTAGAGCTGGTGAACAACAGATCGCCATCTGGCAGGAGGCCGACAAGCTCCACGATCTACAACAAAGAATCGCGGAAATCATGGGTGTCCCAAAGGCCGAAAATCTTTGGAACCTGATGAAAAGCAGAGTCTTGTGCAAGAGAAGACGTGTATGTTATTTCGTGTCCACATCCGAGCTATGCTAACGATCCTCAGTCACTCATGAGTGCCTTTCCTCAGATCTGCAAGAGTTTTGCCATCCATAAGGACGACGAGGTCAAAAGCCGCCTTCTTGGAGCGGCCGTTGACTTTGAGTTCGCCATTGCTCATCCTCGCGGTGGATTCTTCCGCATGCTCCGTGGTCTGTGTGCCGAAGACTGGGTAATCCAAGCCATCCTCTCCTACGTGTTCAAGAGATCGCGCGAAATTTCTGCACACGACCCACTGCTTAACTCCTGCTCCTCGATGGAGTCCTAGAGGGAGTGCTCAGGGAATTGGCGCTTCACACTTCAGATTTGTAAAATAGCACCTATCAGGGATGAAATTCAATGTTTTACCACACCATAATGCCTCCGTTACTTCGTGAATGTTGTCTCTCGCGACAAATATGCTTTGTTGTTGACAGGGTTTACGAAAACAATACTTCTTCGTGCCAAGTTTGTCAAAACGACCAACTTCCGGGTTGCGTCGAATCGATCGTCTCGCGCTTCGTGCTTCGTACTCCTCCATCATCGCCTTGATGCCAGCCTCCAGCTGTTCGACGAGATCTGGCATACCTTCGTGGAACTCATGCACCGCTGCAAAGTTGTTCTGGACCATTATTCTCGGTTTCAAAATTCATTAAAATTTGCCACCCCCAACTTTGATCTTAATGCTTAGAGCAGCTAATTACTCGTGCTAATTCAACTACGTACCACTTACTATAGTCAATTTACCTTGTTTACACGTTAATATAGATCAATCTACTACCTCTAATACGCTACTAGCAGTAGTAGCTAGTTCTAGCGCTCGGCGCACGCGCTCGTAGAGCAGAACTCGCGATTCGAGCCTCTTAGAGCCACTACCCTCGCTAGCTTAACCACTAGTCTATATAGGCTTAAGACGCCGTGTACACTTTATAGACACTTAAGAGGAGGCTATTAATGCTTCTACATCTATTATACCTCGATCTACGCGTAGTAAGGCGCTAGCTCGCCTTATAGACGAATAAACGCTCCCTCTAGCTAGCTCGCGCTAGGTTCTAGTAAAGCGCTAACTAGCTAAATAACGACTATAACTACCTTCGAATAAGGTATCCGCCGCTCGGAGGCCTCTATCTAATGCAACAAACACGCTAGGAAAGAAGCGCATGTTAAACACCTTAAGGAAGACTAAGATATAGGCCCTCGCGCCTTAGGTTTAACCCGCGAAGCCTACTACTAGCTTAGCGCCAATAAGCCGCCGTTTAACCATAACTACTAATAAAGTCACTAAAGCTAGCAAGGCTACTTAGAAGGCTATAGGGACCCTCTACGCACGTAGAGTATCATTAAATTTAGCTCCTACTACCACTACTTCGTCTATCGTCGCTTTAGTGCCATTTAAGCTATTATACGACACTTGCTAGAACTACGAGAGGCTCTCTAACAGTAATTGTCACGGTTCAACACCATGACTATGCTGCGACCCTGTCCTAGGTGCTGCGACCCTGTCCTAGTTTTGTTTTTAAGAATCTTTGGATTTGTTTTGGTTGTTTTTCTGTCTTAGTTGTTTGTTTGTTTGTTGGTTGTTGTTTGCCTGTTGTTTCGATTGTTACAGTTACCGCTTCCTGTTTTGTCCTGTCAGTTGGGTTCCTAGGAAGTTCACCCTAGGGAGGGGGGTTATGTCACGGTTCAACACCATGACTATGCTGCGACCCTGTCCTAGGCCGGCCGGCCGTCACGTGACGGCCGCCAAGGCTGGCTGGGAGACTTCCCAGCCAGCTTCCTACTACCTCTTTGTTCCCTTGTCTACGTCTCGTCATATAGCTTAGACCCATATCTACGTCGTACCTGTTATATCCGACTCCGCCCCTTGACATTACGTAGACCTCACACACTTACGCAGCGCGCCTGTCGCGCTACCCTCTTCGTTATGTCTTCGCGCCCTACGCCTCCAATCCTCCCGGACAGCCTTGAAATCTTTGTCCAACATGTCCACGACCATTCTGAAGCCTGGTATAAGTTCTGCAACGATGTGTACCAGTTTGCCGACGCTCAGGAATCCGAGAACATCACCGTCCACTAGGAAAACGCTACTCTAACCCATGAACTCGAACAAACCCGCCACGAACTCGACCGCACCCGTCGCGAGAAAGAAGCTGTTCAAGCTATACACTCTTACCAATCCGCCGAACTCGATAAAGTCCGCGAGAAACTAGAAATCGCTTCCGCCAACGAAGTTCGTGCTATCACTCGAATGGAGAATGCTCTTACTAACGAAACTTAAGCCCGTCAAGCCGAGGCCGAAGCACGCCGTGCCGAAGCTGAAGCTATTAAAGCTGCTCTACCTACGGTTAATACCCCTGTCACCTCGGATCCTACGCCCGCCGACGTTAAGGATAAAACAGTACTTCACGGTCGAACGCCTACGCTTACTTCTCCCGCTCCCGAGTCTTCGATTAGCCGTTCCGAAAAGATACCTAACCCCGACAAATTTTAGGGAGATCGCTCCCAATTCGACGTCTTTACCTCTAAGATTAGAGAAAAAATGAGCGTTAACTACGACCGTTTCCCTACTTCCTAGTCCCGCCTTGCCTACCTATCTAGCCGTCTCGAAGGCCGCGCCTACTTGCATATTTAACCCTACATCCGTAACGGAGTACATACCCTCGACGACTACGAGGATGGATTACAAGTCCTCGAACGTGCTTTCGGAGACTAGAACCGTGCCCGTAACGCCTAGAACTCTTTGCTTACCCTTCGCTAAAAGAATCAGGAATTCGGACAGTTCTTTGCCGAATTCTATCGTCTCGCTCTCGAATCCGGCATGCACGAAGATGCCCTACCTATAATACTCGAAGCTGCACTGTCTAAGGAACTTAAGCAACAGTTAATGAATGTCTCTAGCGACATCCCTAATAGGGACTACCACAAGTACGCCAAGTACCTATAGGAACTCGAAAACCGTAGAAGATACTTTGCAACTATCGAGACTCCTACCCCCCGTTAACCTGCTCCGGCCCCCCGTTACGCAACTCTACGCTCCGCCCCTGTTGCAACTGTCCCGGTAACCCTCTCTACGGTTGCAACGAACTCTGGCCCGACCTCCGGTGAACCTATTACGATCGATAACGTTAAGGGTCGGAAGATATCTAAACCCGGCGTTAGGGAATTCTGCTTTAAGCACGAACTATGCTTCTATTGTAAGAACACCGGCCATAACTCGATAAACTGCCCTAATAAGAACCGCCGAGCCCGAGAGCAACACCTTATTACGATGTCTACCTACGATAACGATAGCGTTGCCGGAGGAGCCCTCATTCCGGGAAACGCCTAGTCCCTAGACTAATTCGCGACTAGGGACCTATTACGATTTCTGCTCATAGTCTTCGTACCGCGTACTCCCCTATTACCTCTATCCCCGACTTCGAAAGATCCTCGATTGTTAAGAAACGCTATCTAACTCTACCCTGCTAAATCCGATACAACAATCGGGTTTTAGATTCTACCGTCTTACTTAATACTGGGTGCGATGTATTCGCCCTAATTAATAGTACCTTTGTCCAGAAGAACGAAATACTTGTCGAGAAACTTTAATACCCTATCGGCATCGAGGTCGCCGATAGACACCTCTCCGGAGCTAGCCAGATTACTTATGTGGCTAAACTTGATATTACGACCGGAACCTACCGAGAAACTATGTACCTTTTTGTTACGCACCTTGCTCATACGCCTATCCTACTTAGATACCCTTAGTTTCATTTACACGATGTAATAATCCAACCGCGAGCCGGAAAGATTACCTTTAATTCCCCATATTGTAACAAGTACTACTAGACTAAGCCTACGTCCCTACGCCTACGCTACGAGAAACCTTCGTCTACAACTATAACCCTAGAAGTGGTGCGAGAAGCGCCTACTGTTCCTACCCCTAGAAACGACCCGATTAGATGCGCTCAGATTAGCGCGTCTGCCTTTACGAAGTTTACGAAAAGAAAAGACCACCAGATCTTCTCTTATTCCCTACGAGACCTCGAACGCGCCGCCGCTCGAGGTAGTG
>JALPCE010000460.1:0-12538 GCA_026538705.1 Aureobasidium sp. GC_Fusr_1 | reverse complement strand
TTACCCATTTCAGCTCTGTCACACCGTTTTTTCTTTTACTTTCCAACCCGTCAAATCCGGGCAATGATCAGCATGTCACCCTCCCCCCCGCGGGGGGAGAGTAACTGAGACTTATACCGGGGGTCTAGCCCTCGGGGATTTGTGATTTTACGGCGAAGTGAAACAGATAAAGGAAAGGAATGATGGATGGAATCGACACATGCAACATGCCAAAGAAAAAAGGCACCCCTCCGCCGATCCCGACATGCAAACATCAAACAAGCACGTCCCCGCAAAAGGGTCGGTTTTCTGGAAAAGGAGATTCGGGGAATGCAAGGTCCGAGAAACTTATTAGTTAACAGCGAGATAGTGTGATTTGAAGATAGGGACTCGAAAGTATGACAACCAGAGTACAATACAATAATTCGGAATCGATTTTTCGAGATGATGGGGTGCCACGCGAATCAGTTTTTCCAGCCGCCCGCAGTGGAATGGAATGTTTTGCGGGATTGCGTGCGTGGCCCCTGCAAGACCGCCGGATAGAAGATGCCGTGTGGCGCAACCATCAAAAACCTTCGCATCGCAAAGACAACAACAATGAGAGCAGGATGTGATAGTTTGAGGTAGTGGATTTTAGTATTGTGTATTCACGATGCTTGATGCTATGAAGGAGGAGAAGAAAAAAATGCAAAACTTGCAAAACGGATGCAAAGAATGCGCATCTACAACATGCGTCGTGTGGTATCGTTGTAAAGGCAAAATCGCTGTGGATGCGAGTCCAAATGCTTTGTGCAGAGAGAAGAAACCAAAAACGCCGTCGCTAAAGAAGCACTATCATCGTGAAAGACTCGAGGAGAGTCGGTGTGTACAAAGCAGAAAGATGCATGTACAGTCATGGCAGTGAGGCCAGATCATGAAGGTGGTAGTGGGGCCAGGTTATGAAGATGTGTGATGGGTTGGTTGAGTCGAGGTTGGCCTTGTACAGCAGAAGCGTCGACATTGACTGCTGACGTGTTTGGTGTAGCCGAGCCGCCGACAGGTCTACCTTTGTGTGTGTAGATGACTTTGTTGTTGGGCCTGCCACCACCGGTCGCTCCGTTCAGAGTCTTTGGGTTGCTACAAAACAAAAGTGTTAGTACACATTTTAAGATGCCATTTGCTGCTGGCTGTTTTCTTTTGGTGAGCCCCTGCCTTGCCTGGCATACGATAGGGGTTTGAGACAACAAAAGAGAGCCAGAGTGTAAACTTACGTGAGAGGGATCCATTCCATCTTTTGCTGGTCAAAGTGGTGGTTCTCGAAGGTTGTCTTGACCAGGGCTTTGGAGCCGTACTCCTCGGCAAGAAGGTCGGTGTATGCATATGGAACCTTGACGGGGGTATTCTCGAACACACTCTCGCGCAGAGGGAAGATGTCGGTGAAGTTGAAGTGGTGCCTGTCCTTGCACATCATGGCTCCCTCGAT
Organism: Aureobasidium sp. GC_Fusr_1; assembly: GCA_026538705.1. Taxonomy (NCBI): domain Eukaryota; kingdom Fungi; phylum Ascomycota; class Dothideomycetes; order Dothideales; family Saccotheciaceae; genus Aureobasidium; species Aureobasidium sp. GC_Fusr_1. The sequence continues at coordinate 11,097 of JALPCE010000460.1, read as the reverse complement.
ACCCATGGCTTCAGCGGTCGTGTTGCGGTGCAGTGTGGTGATGTCGATGAACAGGCCGTTGCTCATGTCAATCCAGCGAGCGTCAATAACGTTGAGTCTATCAGTCGTACTGATGTTTCTCCAGTGTGGGTTGATTTCGAGCATGTAGTCGCGGCCCTCGGGGAAGGCGGGCAACTTGTAGTGGTGTACAGTCATGTTGTAGAAGTCGCTCAAGTGCTCCATTGACTTTTCGGTCATCTGAACATCAACATCCGAGTCCCAAGGCATGATCTTCCTGTTCCAGAACCATCCGAGAAGACTTCCGTGCATGATCCAAGTTTCTGCTCCAATGTCGTTCATGGTCGAGAGGTATGTTTGCATGAGTGTGGTGAGGTTCGAACGACGGTCATCATAGCTCAACACTCTGTCACCAAATCGACCGTCCATGTGAGGGTGGAATGTTGATTCGTGAAAGTACTTGTCTTTCGGGTCACCACGCTTGCCGCTGTAGTCTTTGGTGAGGCGAGTTCGCACGCTCTCAAAATCTGCATCTCGTTTGCGAGCAATGTCTTGCGAGGGGACCTTCATAGGACGAGCATCAGATCCAGTGGCCAGTGCCGTTGCGGCCAGGAGAATGTTGAACAGACGCATGGCTGAGCGAATGATTGAGTGAGTGAAAGATCCAAAAGTTGCAAAAAGATAGGGCGCAAAGGATGATCCGGAAGGTGGGAGAGTGGAAAGTAGAAGAAGAAACGACCAGGCTGGGAAAGTGGTCGTGTGCCTGAACTTGTTTGGTGTCGTGTGAGAGGGCGCCGAAGAGGGTGGATGATCGACGAATACTCCTTGGCCTCCCAGATAATCCTGGTTGTTTGTTGGAAGGACAAGGGTTGGATTACGAATGCACGCAGGAGGAGGGCTTGTCGCGCGTCTAAATACAAAATACAGGACGACCGCGACGGCCAATAGACCCCGAAAAGTCGCGCAAAAGATATGGGAAAAGCCAATACAAGACGTGCCTCCAAATCAAAGGCCCAATTGCTGTAGCGGCCGGCCAGCCCCTCGAAACCGTTCTGATGTGGCCGCGTAGTCTTGCATCGAATTCTTCACCCCTCGGCGTCATCGGAGAGCGACAGCCGCTGAAACCTGGCCAACGGCGCACGGCGAGCCCGTTTCGGGGGCAGCCCCAGCCGCATCGACGCACTTCCGAACAATCCTCAGCATCCGAACACCACCTTTCACCGACCCTTTTTGCAGGTAGAAAGCACTGAAGAGGTTCTGGAGCGTAATTTGGCCTTCTGTATCACAATCCTCAGACAACAGACACCTTGTACATATCCCTTGCGTGAGACCCCAACGCGGCCCACACGACTCACCCACATGTCCAACAGAGACAAGCATTCGCCCAATGCTTGGTTGACCTTGGCACGCCTTAGCTCTCGCGTGGCGCTCTCGTTGACAGGAAACTTTTACCAGACTGCCACCTGAACAAGAAACTGATAAACTGTTATTGAACGTGGCTTGTCGGCCGAGCTGAGGAGTTCCCTATACAGGGAGAAACATGTCCGAAGCGGCTTATGTTATGAGACCGTCTGGCTCCGAGAAATGAGTGTTGCGCGGCCTCAGGAGCGAGACGCCCCTCTCTGCGTGCCAACAGTACCACGTTTGAGCTGTCACAGTGTTGCTGTGCGGACTCTCGAATCGTTTGCTCCGAGGCTCAACGTCTTCACAGGGACAGATCGAGTCGAGGAATTTGATTTGCCTTTTGCTAAGCTCATTGATGCCGTTGTGGTTTAACGTGCATACCACGGCTGATCGGCTTCCAGCTTAAATCGATTTCTCCATTCCAGGAAAGGTCGAAACACTTTTGTGAAACTCGAGACTGCTCTGCGACTCTCTGACGGTCATGCTTCAGAATGACTCTTTAATTAAGATGCCAACACCGCCAAGCTGTTTGACGCCCTTGGATTACGTAGGACAAGAGAGAAATCGATCCTTTCACCTTTTGAGGCCCCAACCTGCTTATTCTCATAAGAATTCTAGTTATGCGACTTCCTGAACCGAGAAACTCGACGCCTGTGATCAGGGGACCAGATCCTTCGACACGCGGTGCTTATGGAGATGATTACACAGCCAAGAGATACAAGACAAGCATAGACACGACTCGAAACTTTTGAATCGCAGCAGCCACCTAGTAAAACTATCACCTCCCCGCTGTTCCGAAGCAAGATAAGACAAGGTATAAGACAGTCGAGATTTCCAAGTCGAAGAGCGCAGAATGGTAGAGACCGGCGCCACTTTCAGCAAGACACCTCAATATCCGACCATGCTTCGGACCCCCAAAGACAACGGACATGGATAATATCCGTAAGATTCAACAAGGGCATTATATCGTTTCGTGTTGGTGGTCTTGCACTGATACAGAGTGTAGTTGGCAAATGCTCCTGTGTAACGCTGGGCTGGATGTTGCCCTTGCTGATACCTCGACATCTTCTGAAGAGTGATGGTATGGGGAATGCTAAGGGACCCCGCTCCAGGATAGCATGAAGGATAAGATGACCGCACGGACACAAAGTGGGATTGAGACTCAGCACACACCCACAAAGAGCAAGCAAGTGAGAGCGCAAGAGGATGGTAAGGAGACAAAGAACAATGCTTGTATGCTTGATGTATTGACTCTATCCATGACTACGTGAGGTGGTCGAGCGTGAAATCCGCATGTGCGAACATTTGCTCGACTGAGAATTAAATGTTCGCGGTTAGCATGATCGGAGACACGATTGGTATTCGACATTGGAAGGGGCCGAGGGCTGCAGTCCGTATTATCGGATATGCCGACTGCAATGAAGGGACCACATGGCAATGAGTGTTGCCGTACGAAGGCAACAATTGGCCTCTTGGGAACCTAAGGTAGCGATGATGCTTCCAGGAAAGTCCGCTGACTGGAACGTCCGAGGTCTTAGTCAGACGTGTAACCCCCGATCTTGAAGGTGGTTGAGGCCAGCCAGCCAAGGCTGGTAGATGCTGATCTGCCGAGAAGAGTGAAAAGCTCATGAGCCTTTGAGAGCCATGACACCAAGAATGGATGTCTCGAGCTCTTTGATCTCGGCTTCTTTCGAGACCGTGCCGTTGGCGGCGCCCTTTTTGGTCTGAACATTGAGCTTGTAGATCTTACGGAGTCGTGCCTGGTCGGCAAGCTCTGAAAATTCAGCATCCAAGACATCTACTTGCTCGCCCTCGATGTTTTGTTGGAGGTGTTGGCTGACAGACTCTGCCGTAATTTCCGAAGATAGAACTTTGATGGCCAGAACATGTTGAGTTGTGTCGGAGATACCAAAGCGGCGGAATGATTCGGCAATCTGAGATAATTTCAGCTTAGAGAAACAATATGTGAGATCAGGAGCGACTCACGTTGTTGTTTGGTGAGAATGAGAAAACAATTTCAGAATGAACATTGTGACTCTTCATGCGATTGCTTGCAAAATCGTTGATGCCTCTGAAGGAAGCGGCGAGACATTGCATACGAGAGATGACCTTCTCAAGTTAGGGATAGTCTTATAATGCAAGCAAGAGCAACGTACAACAGAAGCATCAAGGAAGGCATATTCAAAGTCGGCGTTGCCAGCCAGAAGCTGTTGACGGAGAAAAGAGGCATTCTTCACATTTTTAAACAGCCCAACGCACAGTGGATACTGGGGGAGGTGGGGAAGAGCAATAGTCTCAAGAGTAGACATTCTGATGGGGTTGAAAGGCGTGTTTGCTATTTGGCCGGCCAGTGCTGGGTTGTGGTAAGAGGAAAGAGTGATGGAGGGAAAAGGTCCGTGCATATCACGTGCGGGAATCGGCTTGCTGGCGCTCTTGGATAGCGAAGTTGGTAGAGAGAAAATTCATGTCATCTTCGGGAGGCCATCTCATCGTAATACAGGCTCGCATTATCACACCGCCATTGCAACACGCATTTTTCTGGACGTTACAAGACTCGTTTTGCTCGAGTCCTCGTGTTTGATAAGTTCACGCAGCTTCAGCTTTTTCTATCGACGGCTTGTACCGCGTCCTTCTTGCTCACGGCGAATACCGTCTTGAGGGAGGCATGAGCAGCAAACGCGTGAGCGAAGGCAGCCCAGATGGCACGCCAGCCAAGCTCACCAAGTCTGAGAATGGTGACTTCTCACGCTCTGTCCGGAAGAAGTTGACGACGACGTCGCGAACCGGTCAGGCCTGCGACCGCTGCAAGGTGAGACTCGACCATCAGCATCATCGTCGTCCTGTTATAGAGTCACTGACAGTGCATGCAGGTCAGAAAGATACGATGTGACGCTCGTCCAGGAGGATGCTCACCATGCATCGCCAACAACCTCGAATGCAAGACGACGGACCGTATCACTGGACGCGCCACCTCGAGAGGCCACACCGAGCACATTGAAGGAGAGAACATGGCCTTGAAGCAGCACATCAACGACTTGCGCCAGCAGTTGATTGACTCTGGACTCGACCCTCGTCCTGCGCCAATCATGCCCCTGGGGTTTGTCGGCAGCGGTGGCCAGCCTGCCTACGCCTGGCCTCAGCAGATGTTCGACCTTTCGTCAATCCTCGGAGCCGAAACTCATCTCGACCCGGCCAAGTCCCGTGCTCGCACATCCGCCCTGCCCGACTACCGCAACAACTCCCTCGGCGACAACTATCTCGGTATCTCTGGTGCCAATGAATGGCTGTCGCCCATCAAGGGCACTTCGGTCGCTCTCTTCGGCATGGAGCTGGACCTTGTCGACTTTGTTACCAACGACAATGACGAAGCATTTTCGCCTACATCATACGAGAACTTCCTCAGCATCGCCTTCAAGTCGTCTCAAGAACGTCCGCCTCCACCTTCATTCCCTTCATACCGCGAATGCAAGGCCCTGTGCGAGTGGTACTTTATCTCGGTCAACTGCCATGCGCCAATCGTCCACAAGCCCGACGTCTTGGATATGGTCGATCGCCTCAACTCGGACGAGGTCTACCAGCCAGATATCAGTGAGACTGTCCAGCTGCACATGATCATCGCCATGATGTTGTTCCAGTCTTCGGTCAGAAACAGCCGTCCGACTCAATGGGCAGACCACTACCGTTATGCTGCCAGTTTCCTTCCTGATCTCATGGCCAAGCGTACCCTGCCAAACATTCAGGCTATTGCTTTGATCTGTTTGCATCTGAGAAACTTCACCAAGCCCGGAGCTGCCTGGTTCATGTCCACTCTGACACTGAACCTTTGTGCAGAGATGGGCCTTCACCGATCTGTCAGTGCTTGGGGCAAGTCCAGCCCGGAGTTCAGCGAACATGAAATCGAGATGCGCAAGCGTGTCTTTTGGAGTGTTCTGGTCATCCACACTTCCATCAGCAACAAGCTCGGTCGACCATTGGCCATGCGTCTCGAAGACTTTGATGTCGAGTTTCCCAAGGCTCTGGACGACAACACTGGCAATGAGGCGACTTGTATTGACGAATGGCACAAGTGCTCGTACCGTGTCGCTTGCCACAACTTCAAGTGGGTCTTGCTTGTCATCCAGGTCCAGACCTCGATTTACTCTGTCCGCGCTCCACCTCACTCATATGAGCTCACCATCCAGAAGCTCGAGCGTGATCTTGACTACTTCTTGAAGAGCATCCCCATTGAGCTTTCTGGTGGTCCTGAGACTGCTCAAGACGACAGAGCCTGTTCTCTCTACCTGCAATTTGGCGCTCAAGAGCTGAACTTGCTCGTTCATCATCCTGCTGTATGTCGCACTCAGAACACCGATGTCAACAACAAGAACTTGGACGTATGCCTAGATGCCAGTGCCAAGTTGCTGCACATTGCACAAAGTATGCGTGCCTTGAGAGCTCTTGACACGACTTGGCTCAATGCCACCGTCTGGCTCTCTGCCATGTTTGTCACCCTCTTTGCTTACAACCAGCGCAAGGACCACATCACCTCCACTGACCTCAGCGCCCTCAAAGACACCATGGAGCAGTGGTTGAGCATCATCGGCGACATTGGTCAGCTGATGGGCAGTGGTGCTAAGCTTCAAAACGCCGTGCGTCACATCGTCAACGCCTCCATTGACAATATCCATCGTCACCTTGCCGCCAAAACCGCAAGCGCTGCTGTTGCTTCGGCCAACATTGCCCACTCACCCGCTCTCGGCGACGGCCAACAAGATGGCGTCAATGGATACAATGCTCCCTCTGGCTATGCTCCCGCATATGTTCCCGCCGATCCCAGCGGTGCTCCTCCCACAGATACAACCGCTGGCGCATCGTACCTTGGCCCCGACGAGAACGGTCTGCAAACTCAACAGCCTTACCAAACCAATGGCTTCGCATACCCTGACCCATCAGGCGCATCGGCACCTGCGTACCCTGCTTTCGTCGATAGCAGCGCATACACCAACGGAGACGACATCAAGTCCGATCTCACTGCTCAACTCGCCGCTCACAATGCTGGCCATGCCCTACACCAAACGAATCACACGCACAACCAGAACCTGCCGCAACAAATGACCCCTCACGACCAGACTGCACAAAACCTTTTCCAAGCATTCACCTCTCCGTCGCCGAATAACAGCTACGCTTCTCCTAATACCCCTGCGACAACCGCACCAGCAATGACACCTCAACAACAACCCCAACAAATGATGATGGGACCTGTCGCTTGGCGCCACTTTACCCATGATATGCTCGGTATCATGGGCACGGGTTACCCTGGCTTTGACGTCCAGAATGCAAACGCGTTGTTGGCACTGGGCCAGAAGCCTTCTGGTGTGGATGCTAGTAGCGTCATGCCTGTCGGAGATGGACCACTGCCTTTGATCGGAGATGGACTTTGGCCATTGACGACGTATGGACCTGTGAGCAGCTCTGCCGGTTATTGACAATGATAGTAGACGAGCGATTTTGCTCGTCATCAGTTCGATGGTTGATGCTCGACGCAGAGTACAATTGTGCTGATGAAAGCGGAGACTGGTGTTGGTGGCGAGCTTGCTTGATCAAGGGTGGCGTTCATGGATGATGGGAGGGAGGTTCAAAGAATCATCGCTTTTTTGCTTTGCTAGTTGCTGGTTTCTCATAGTTGATCGTGTTTTCTTTCTGCTCTTTCCATACCGGCATGACATGACAATCGAATCGCATATTTTCGCTCTTCCATCTTCTGACTCGCTCTCCATACACATCCCTCTGCTGACTTGTACCTGCTGTCACATGTTCGAGAGACTCTCGCGCCAATTGACCTGAGAAGTGAACACCCGACACCCTGAGATGTCTCTGGCTTTTTGCCGCTAAAAACAAAAAGATCAGTCGCAGCATAATAGAAAACTTTCCAATAGACATCAGGGAGATTGCCTTCCTCATCGGCCGACTTGGTAGCCGAGCTCGTCATCTGTGCTGAATTGGACTTTCTCTTCTGGGAGAGTGCCAAAGGCAGGCAAGAGGGAAGGGAGAGGTAGGTCTGTAACACTGCAGCCAAGCACAAAACTCTCCAGAGATGAGTGGACTGAGAAAACGAGTTGTTGAATTTCTGACTAGGAGAAGAAGGAGTGATGAGTAGTTAGGTACAAGAGGAGATGCGGAAGGGTGTCATGGACCTAGTTACCTTTTGTCGTTGCCCCCATCGCTCCTACTCCTTGAAAGTCAAGTTTACTCGACAGAATTAACGATTATCAGGTTAGGCGAGTCTCTTTGGTATCCTTTAGATCTCAGGATTCCGGGACATGTTTGTGATGGATGTGTTGATCGAAAGAGAGTTGTTAGCGACAAAGACGATATCAAAGATCAAATGCACTAAAGTTAATGTGATGTGCATGATGTATGATACTGCTCATCATAAGTTCGAACACAAAACGCTATATCTGTATCGTTCCCTACACGAAGCAATAGATTGAACAAAGCGGTCGGTCATTGTGTATGTGGTTGCGACTATCATAAAAAGGACCACTGTCGAGTAGTAATCGATCTCGATTCAGACCGAAGAAAAGAAGGCGAACAAGCAACGCGTCGTAAAGAAGGGGTTTAGAGACCTGGTCGTTCCTACTGACTGCTAGCCGTATCGTATAGGACATTCTACAGAAGAAATGGAAGAGGATAAGCTCGACTCTAGTGCTTGCCGCTAGAAGTACTTTCCTTAGGAGGTTGTCGGAGGAGCTGCCACGATCGTGGTTAAAGCATACAGGAGGAAAGAACGTCCTTGTTCCCCGAGCTGATCCGAAAGCTATCATGATGTGTAGCAGGCTATCTCATATGGAAGAGTTTTTCGAGATTGATACTTACTAACCTAGGTCGCGATACGATAGGAACCCGGTGCTCGATGTTCTCGATAGGGACCTAGTCACCTAGCGCAAATACACTATATGATCTACTGCCTATTTGAAGTCGTATGGTATAGATCATAATCAAACCAAGTAAGAGATAGATAGTAATACAGAACCGGTAGCAGGTGATAGAAGTGCTTGGAATCGTCTACGTACTTTTCATAAGTTATCATGAGATTATGTTCTCGTACGATCACTCCCTTGCATCTGCTATAAACAGGGTATTCCAACTTGGCTCATAACAGGTTGTTTTCTGATGATGAATAGCCGTCACTAGCATAGGTCTAGAAAAGACAGTTTTACAATGGTGTACAGAACATATTCTTCAATTCGGAGGATCCAGATTTTGAGATGCTTGTAGAAGACAGAAGAGGGCTTCCGCCATACTCGATATCTGTCGTCCAACTAGACTTCTGAATCTCATCGTAGTTCCATCAAGATCCAGAGATCTGGCAAGCACGGTGTCAAGACAAAGACCAAGACAGCCACTGTCGCACAGAAGATTGCTCTACCACCGACGAGAGCAAGAGTAGCAGGTCTGTGAGCCAAAATGCCATCCATGTGTCTTCTCTTAGTCACGACGAATTCAACCAATGCTGAGATATCGGGGATGACGCATCAGTATAAGCCATCACTGACCTGATAAGCTTGCTTACCTTGAATCTCAGCATCATCAGATTAAGGAGAAGTAATCTGAACGTACACAACGACTGGTGATAACTCTCCGGAGGTAGAGCATCTCTCGTTCTCTTCCTTTTCATCTTCCAATCGCGATGGTCAAGCAGTTCGCAGAGCCTGAGCGTGGATGAGAAGTCATTAGCCGGTTCCAGGCACAGAATGCGGAAAGTAGCAAAGCATGTGAAATGTCATGGAAGAAATGGAACAGGGGTATATTATGAATCTGTGATGAGATCGAAAGCGAGATGAAGAGAAGGAAGAGTGTGAAACATGAAAGGCAAAATAACAAGCGAAATCCATCAGATCATGACTCGGAAGTCAAGAAGTTGCCAACAGCCTCAATGAAGGCATCCGTCTCTTCCAAGTGAGGACAATGACTGCTCTCAGGGAAACGAACCCATTTGACCTTTCCAGGAATCTCTCGGAAGAATGGCTCCATGGTGATATCTTGAGCTTCGTCGTAGTTGCCATTGATCAGTAATGTTGGAACATTGATCTTGTGAAGTTCAGATGTTATGTCCCAGCCCTTGAGCGAACCGATGACGTTGAATTCAGAAGGTCCATTCCTGATTGTCGTCAGCAGAGGATCTGTCAGAACAGAGAACAGCAAACTCACATTGTCATATACACGGTATCATCATCCTTGACTTGAGCCAAGGTCTGCATGAGCTCGTCTGGGAAAGGTACGACACGACAGACATGCCTCTCGTAGAAACTCATCATTGCAGTCTCGTACTCTTCCGTGTCCGTCGTGCCTTGTTCCTCACATCGCGTCAAAGTCTCCTGAATCTCCTTGGGCAGCTCCTTTCGTAGCTGATCCGCGACTTCGACCCAAGTTGTCAAGCTTGCTGGAGAATTGGCGATGATCAGACGATACAAGCCAGCCGGTCGTTTCGTAGCATACAATGCTCCAAGCATACCGCCCCAGCTCTGTCCAAAGAGATCGAATTTCTTGATGCTCAGATGATGAAGCAGATTTTCCAGTTCGGCGATGAAAAGGTCAGAGGTCCAGAAGTCAGTGTCTCCTTTCTTCTCACGCAAGTGTGTTGAGTTTCCACAACCAATTTGATCGTAAAGAATGACTGGTCGTGAGAAAGGTGCTGAGGACAGATGGGCGCAATGGAGGATATAGTTGTGGGCCATACCAGGCCCACCATGCAAACAGATCAAAGGAGTAACATTCTCAGACAGCTCTCCGTACAGAGCATACCATGTCTCGGCCTGAACATCAGTTCCTGGGACCTTGAAAGCGACCTTCTCGGTCTTTGAAGGTGCGGGCAGAGTTTTGGACGTTCGGGCAGCGGTACCGGGGGATGTATTCATGGTCTTGAATGGATATGTTTGGGAGTGAGAAGGTGTACTAGAGAATAGAAGAGGGCGCCAAGCTGACTTTGTAGAAAGGGGAATCGATTCGAGTCAGGCCCGTCGCAGTAGGTATAGCTCATCGTAACAGCCTTTCAGTAGGCAGCGATCAGCACTTGGACGGAAGTAGAAGGTAAGAAACGGCAGCTGTCGTCAGCGAACGAGCCGTCTGGCGAGTGGAAGGGAAACATGGTGGTTGTACATGACCGATATCGGAGATAGAAGAGGTGTTTTATACCTAGGTTGAGTTTCGTCGTCGTAGGCCTTTTGGTGAGGATGAGCTGCCTGCCTATTCGGGACATGGTGGGCTTGGCGAGTAATCGGAAGAAGTTCGCTTTTGCGACTTGCCTCGTTCCGCTCCAGAACGCTCTTTCCCTCCAATCCCATCACACATTCGACAGTCCATCACACACGAGCCGCCTGCTATTCCCGGCGCCTGTCACTGGTAAGTTTTCCATATAAGCCCATCTTCCTGTACAAGCACAATTACATGATGAGACTACTATTGGAGCTGTCCTAAATCTCTCCGGAGACTGAGGAGACAACTTATTACCTTATACGCAAACATCTGAAACAACCCCTCCTTCACTCGATACCAATCACGCGTCGAAACAATCAACGAGATCCGAACTAACGCGTAGCAGCACTCTATTTGCCTTGACGACGTCGATTCCACCTTCCCGAAGAGTTTGCGCACGCGTCTCAGTTACAGCTCTGAGCCTGCCTGACCTGCGCCTATTGACATCTCCACCTCCTCCTT
>JALPCE010000046.1:0-109814 GCA_026538705.1 Aureobasidium sp. GC_Fusr_1 | reverse complement strand
GATCCAAACCCGCACGTCGTCCAGGACACCGACATGTCCATGTGGGACGACCCTTCCTTTTCCAATCTCTACGACAATCTGGGCACCACCGCCGAGTCGCCCTTCGATGGCGCTCGCCTGTTCGACATGTCGGCCGCGACCGTGCAAGCCGACAGCCCCAGCTACCACATCAAGACCGACGACGGTCAGCACGCCCACTCACACCAACAGTACAACTCGCGATCGCTAGTCTCGTCGCGCTCAGCCGAGAGCTCGTCGCAAGACTCGTCTTCCGAGACGAGTGGCAGAAAGCGCAAGAACACTTCGGCCACTTCCGAGTCTCCGCCAGGAAACTTTGAGGCTATCAAGCTCGAACAACAACAGCCCATGATGCACTCTCATGCCGGCAGCACTACTAACATGGTTTCGCTGCACTCTCTACACAATCTTTCCCTAGAACAAGACTTTGCCAACCACTTTGGGAGCGCTGCAAGTAGTCCTGGTGGCCAGCCTATGGACATGGTTGACCGTAACTATTCTCATCACATGCACATCAAGCCCGAACCACCGGTATGTACCCAAATCTTTGCCAAGTATTCAGTCAGTACTGACCCATGAGCAGGCTGGGACCCTCGAGCCGTCCAACTTCTTCTTTGGTTCGAGTACCGCATCGCCGGCTTCAGTCAAGGCATCACAAACGCAAGAGGCCTCGCCCAACGCCATGTTCAACAACCCCACACCTTCCTCGGAAGGAAATGACATGTTCAACGCAAACCAGATGTGGAACAACTCGGCGCAAAACCAAAACCCTGCGTGGAACAATGACTATGCTCATGCCTTCGCATCGCCCGGCGCTCTCGCCATGACGCCTTCACCCGTGATGAACGCTCCCAAGCCGGAACTATCCAAGCCTCCTACAGCACAGGGCGATCGCATTCCTCTGCACGTCGCACCTATCCCAGCAAAGTCTCGAGTCGAGACACAAATCAACATCCGCTTGACTATGGATTATCTTCCGCCGCGCGTCAAGATGCTGCATCTGCCAACTCATACTATTGCAAAGGCCAAACTGCTAGCCAAGGAAGTCCATCTGGCCGAAGACACACTCGAGCTACATACGATGCTTGTATGCACCAGTGCCATGAACCAACCTCACCTGCGTGAGAAAGCCATGAATCAAGCAGCGCAGCAGGACAATGCTCAGATCCAGGTACGAGGCCAGAATGCGGGAAAGAAGGCAGGCGAAGAGGAAGTGGATGAGAACGACAAGCCGGCCAACGGCGGGGAAGTGCGTATCTGCAGTAACTGCATCAACCGCGAGCGCAAAAGAGCTGCGCGCAAGAAGCTAAAGAAGGAGGAAGAGCAAGCACACTGGGAGAAGTATGAGACAGAACGCGTCATTGTCTTCAACACCAATGAGTACAAGCCATGGCAAGACTGGCAGCAATCGCCGGCCCCCAAGGACAACAGCGTCACATCCTCTGATTACTTCCGCCCACCAGAGACTGCGATGCAGGTTGTGGCTCCCATGCGCATTGCATGCTATTGCCGCCATCAGAACGAGAAGGATGGCTTCCAGGTCATTTTTACCATCAAGGACTACCAAGGCAATGTCGTGGCCCAAGACATATCTGACTCGATTCTGATCACCGATGACCACAAGACGCACCCCATGTCGAGCGTGCCCGGCCAGGTATGGTATGACGGCCAATTCCCGGCTCAGGCTCCCTTTACCTCGCATTCAATGGTTGACTTGCACTCTCACATGCCTGCAATGTCTGTCTCTAAATCGACGGGAAACCTGCAGAGCCTTGGTTACGGTAACCAACAGTTCCATCAGCCTAACAACATGCATATGCAAGGTTTCCCGCCCTCACAAGCCACTACTCCCGGAACAATGACACCACGCAATCTGTCCCGTCCTGGCTCGCCTACCAGCGCAGGTCAAGCAGGTCCCAGCAAAAAACGCAAATCATCATCCGCCCATCGAAGAATCCCTAGTACGCTTACCATGACCAAGATGGAGGCGAACCAGCAAATGGCTCAACCTACCGCTCAGGCGCCCTTTTCGCCTACCAATGCCGGCTTTATTGGTAGCAATAACGACCCGTCTTACATCACCATGCCGCACTCGGCATCGCGTGCCCACTTCCACACAGGTCCATCAACCCCTATTGAAACCACCACATTCCCGTTCTCTGCTCTGAACCGAACAAACAGCATGGACGGCGCTGCATATCAAGCGTTCTACTCTGCCCCCAGTTCAGCTCACCAGAGCCGTGCGCCAAGTCCTGTATTGATCGGACCCAACTTGGCCGCTTTTCAAAGACAGCAAGCGCATGGCGGAGCGAACGCTATGCCAAATCGCCAAAATCCATTCGCCATGTCAAACTCATCTATGACTAATTCTATGGCCGAGCCAGATCGGCCTGGTCCCATCATCAACAAGGTGACACCGTCCGAAGGCCCGCCATCTGGTGGCATAGAGGTCTCGGTGTACGGCAGCGGCTTTACACCTGGCATGGAGGTCATGTTCGGCGACCAGGTTGCAACGGCTACCACTTTCTGGGGCGAGAAGGCTCTTTGTTGCGTTCTACCCCCAGGCCAGAACGGGATCGTGCCAGTGTCAATCGCACCGTCACCCATGCGACAGTACACAGCGCCTCCACCAGGACAAACACAAGTCTTCAACTATGTAGGAAAGACTTCAGAAGTGCAGATGATGGAGATGGCTCTTCAATTCTACAGTCAGAAAGAGACAGGCCGCGCAGATCAATGGCAAGCACTGGCACAAGGTGCTGCCAGCGCCTGGATGTCGCAGGGTCCTGCTGCATCAGGTCTTCAGACGGCACAAGGAGCTCCTTTTGAGGGCTCTATCGCAGATATGCGATATGCGTAGATCTTCTCACATGGCCCACGCATGAGCTTTGAGATGTGTGCGCTCACAATGGCACTCCGCGACCGACAGTCGGAGACACCTTTCGATCTTGCAGTCGACGATGCAACGATGTGAATATGTACATATGACGTCCGCTCATGATGCATCACAGCTTCGACTCAGAAGGTTGCTCGGGCACAGCGTCCTTATGAGTGTCATTACTTTCCCGTTCTTTTCGGCGGAGTTATCGGTAACCGGTGACGAACGAAACTTATCCATATCATGAATAAACTGGCACGAATGTGGGAGATTGGAAAACGGAGTTTTCCAAACCAGGAGGTCTTCTTTTTCTAACGGCGTTCTCTCTTTCCTTGCTCCACTTTCCTTGTTTCTCTTATAGGGTGAAGCCAGCTACCCTCTCTACATACTTCTTTTCATGTTTCTCATATAACATTCCCTTTTACATTGATTTTCCTTTGTGCAAGACCGTTGGCTCAAATAGTCAAGACACTTTTTATGTTCACTCATCGACACTTTATGTATGTGTACCTGATAAGCTGTGTGCTATGCGATGAAGAGAATGCAGTCAAAAAAAAATTCCCGACCAGACAGGAACCCATATTCGCAATCGAGGTACAGAGATCTTGTCAAGCATATCGAACGCACTTTCCTCCTTCATTGTTTGCTACTGGGACAACTACATGGTGTCAGATGATTCCTTGCCTGTACCAAGGCTTGTAACGCATATATGGTGAACTATATCGGAAAATTCAGACTTGTAACATTCAATGAATTTGGTGCATGGCCGAGTTTCAGTGAATGCTGCACGCCTCTCCATAAGATAGTGTGCAAATAGCAGTCACTGGCGCTGTAGTGTTGAAAGCATAGAGACAATTTGTAAGAGACAAGATATTGTAGCGACTGCGCCGACCGCTTGAGAAGAGACAAAGTCTGCTATTCTGCGGGTTGGGAGAAGCCAATTTTGTTGCAGTTTGGAATTGAAGAAATAGACCGACTGATGGGCAGATCAAGCAATATCTTTTTGAAGTTGTAAAGATGCGAGATACCAAGCTTCAGTACTAGATGATTGAATTGACACTTGTTTCTTTGAACTTTTCAAAACGATATCGAGCAGGAGAAGAGACGGTATGACGAACTTGGACACATGACGGTCACGGACTCATGGTACGCTTCTGTGGGACGCCGACCCTTCCACATTGTACGTGCCAGAAGTCAGTCGGTGCCCAAGTTGCTCAACGTGGGCCATGAGTCTGGACCTTGAGTTATCGAGGTATGGACGTTTTCTGTTTCCTTGGGGGATGCGATGCTCTGCATCACACCCTTTTCGTTACAAGGACGTTGAATGTTTGCATCTCAAGCGGTTGCATGCCACTATGGTGGTTGGTGTGGACATAGGTGTGGGCCTGAGGTCACTTCCCAGGGGCAAGCCGAGAAACATTATATCTCTAAGCGACGGAGGCCAGGCGCCCGTGTGATGTTGATGTCGAAAAGGTGTGTGGTTGCTTTAGTTCGGTGACCGCTTGTTTGCGATGCAAGAGAAAGCAAGACCTCTCGTTGGCCGAAACTTTTTTTTTACCTTTTTTAAAGTTGCAGGTGACAGCCAGCACTGACAGAAGACAGAGACCTGGTCGAGGGTCTCCTTGATTGGCAATAGAAAGACCGAAGAGGAATAGATCAACTATTTCCGTGTCATAGCCTTGCCCCCCATTGTTGCATCGGGGCGTTTCTTGAAGCACGTAAGAACGTGTGAGCGAGTGTCAGAATTAAAGAGTCAGCAGGATGTGTTTTGCTACCATATCGGCTGCTTTCGCCCTCCTGCATGAGGGTTGTTGAGAAGAGGGTCCTTCGCTACTGGGTGCTGTAGATAAACTGTGCATGATCGCGCCCATCTTTATTTTCTGTGTCAATCACAATTTTCGCGACTTGCATGTGTAGCTTGATACCTATTAGCTTCTTTGATCCAACAAAAGAAGCGAGGTCAGAGATTGGCTGGCTAGGCTCATTTATGCAGCCTATCTTCCTAGTATTCAAGCGTGTAGCAGTGATGCGTAGGAACACCGAGACAGACGAACCAACTTTTCTGGATCTCTGACAGCATCGCTCTTCCAAGTGGAGCTGCGGGCGAGTTCGGCTGTGATACACGTTACGGAACAGATATCTTTGAATGTGATATGCGAGAACGTCGACAGCTTTCTGCCTCGTCAGGCCATGCAGAATTTAGATCTGTCGCGTTTAGAAGAGAGACCGTACTTTGACAGACAAGCCGGGTCCATGTTGTATATGATATACATGAAAAGGACAACACAGTCCGGATGACAAGTGTGCAATCTTGTTTCCTTCATCTCGATGTCGCCGTCACTTTGGAAAGGCCCTCCCTTTCTTCATGTACTAAGAGACGTTCCGTCTTGGGAACGCATTGGAATGGGGACTTTTGTTGGTGGGTGACCTCAGATCTGACCCAGCCACTTGTCTTTGGAGCGTGTCAGCCTTTCTCGGGTCTTGCGTCGATTGGACTGATCACAACTCGCCGCTTGTGAATGTTGTGCGGGCCTGCATTGCGACCGCAGAGCACGACACCCTCCTTTTCATCAACTAAGGCAGCCTGCAAGACACCTTTCCGACATGCATTTCGCATACAACAGTAAGCCTCTGGTCAGATCGCCTGAGATGGCGTGTTATACACAAACGTCTCTTGAGCAGGTGCTCTCTTGGAAGCCGTGGATGGCTGAAGGTGGTTACTTGTCCATCGCTAATGTGTTGGCAGACCCTGCACCGTTATGCAGAGCAACTTTTACCATGGCCGCCGCTGAAGCCGAGCGGTGTCTGCCGCAAGCTACGCTTGAACGAGGTTTTAGTGCAGTCAATCTCTCCGCCTATTTCGAAACCTTGTAAGCGATACGACCAGACGAACACTCCGCGTTCCTTGGTGATCCACTGAGCTCTCTATTTCTGCTCGACGCGCTCTTCGAACTGTTTAGACGCGTCTGTTTCCTGCATGTGCCTCGTCTGGCTGTACGGTCAGAGAGTTTGAAAGCTCCAGCAACACGATACCAGCCTGCCTGGTGGGTGTTGTCGGAAGCGCTTACCAAGGGCGCAGCCGGGTAAAGCTGCTTCCGCAAATTATATTGCCTCGCTTGGCTTGGGGTAGCCAAAGTCCACAGTCTGATATCGAATGCCGCGCTCCATGTATAACCTCAGGCGTATCATGATAGAGCACGATAATCTCAATAGGCTAGGGTACAGGCAAACGGGCATGAACCTGAAACCACATTCCAGTCGAGGAGGAACTCAGCGGGAATACTGACACGACGCCGGTTACCGGATTCCTGCGTGGTGGTAGTGCAGACGTTACTGCAGGATGAGGCGCCGGTCGATCTGAGGGTTGCGAACATGGCAAAGCAAACATTAGGAAGCCCCCGAGGGCCCACAACGGAACGGTGCGCAGTGGGGAGCAGCCAACAGACAATGAGGCGCGAGAACCGCCCGTTAGTCTACCACACATCTTGAGCATCCGGCCTGGCGAAGATATGGAGCTGAGTTACAAGAGCAATCAACAGGAAACCCAGCAGCAGGACTCACCTCGCGGTCAACAAAGGCCGGCCATGATCATAGACATCGGACGAGATGCAGTTCGCAGGAGCTGGGAATGGGTCATGTCAGCCATCCCAAAGATGAGGGAAAAGGGAAAGCCGAGCCAGACTCTTGCCGATACCAAAGGCAGTTAGAGTGGCCATGTTTAGGGCAAAGGAGCACTTCGCTTGCGTGCGGCGTGCGGCAAGAACGCCCGGGCCTCCGACGATCTGAGTCGTACCTGCCTTTTCCTCCGCGACTCCCACCTTCTTTTACTCTTCAGATCCGAGTCCCTGGGTTGAGGCCTTTTCTCTGTTTGGACGAGAGAACGTTCTTCTTCGCTTTTGTACTCGTCCTTCTTTGACGTCGAGGGAGCTGCCCAGAGACATCCATAGGCTTCCACAGTCCTACCGACGCGCTCGTTTCTTCGTTCAAAGCCAGTGTTTACTTCGGGATTCATTGATCGCGCCTGCACCACGCAGCTCGTACATCCCTTTCCGTACACAGCCAGCAAGGGTGAGTCCTTATATCCTTCCATTCCTTGCATCCTGTTTTTCGTGGGAGTGTCATGGCCACGCCGACGCGATGGTAGCTCGTTTCCAGCGATGTTCAGGCTCGCCCAAACCTTCTTTCCTTCTCCAAACCACCGTCACGGACCCGCACTCAGTTTTGATATACCGTCGCTGACCACACTGCACATCACAAGAACACAAATTCTATCACACCATCGTTGCGGCGCGTCAATTTCACTTATATTCAATCTGTTACCACCGCCGTCATGGAACCCAGAGTCGTCTCAGTCCCCAACGAGACTGTAGCCTCTTTCTCGCGCACCACGTGTGACGGAAGACACCTGCTCTACAAGCTCAAGGTTCTCCAACAGCCTGAACGTGCTCGCGCCTGCGGTTCTGGTGCCAAGTGTGCGTGGCTCTGACTTTCAACTCTAACTACGATACTGACGCGACATCAGCTTCTGCCGACCGTCGTCCTGTCGACCCTCCACCAATCGTAGAGCTTCGAATCTATGATGGCGAGGAGCACAAGGAAAACGACATCACCTTTGCCATGAACGCAAACTACTTTCTCTTTGCAACTCTGGAACAGGCACGTCCTATTGCACAGGGCCGTGTCCCTAACAACGATCCAGCCCGATTGACCGTCTTGACCGGTACTCCGGTTGCTGGCATGGTTTACCTGGACCGCCCCGACCAAGCTGGCTACTTCATCTTCCCTGACCTGTCTGTCCGCCATGAAGGAAAGTATAGACTGGGTTTCAGCTTGTACGAGGAGTTGAAGGATCCCAAGGATGCCGACCAGCTGGATGAGGCTGCCGCAGCTGCCGCTGCCCAGGGAGAAACGCAGATCACCCACCGCCTCGAAGTCAAGTCCCAGCCATTCACTGTTTACAGTGCCAAGAAGTTTCCTGGACTTGCTTCCAGCACCCAGCTGAGCCGCACTGTGGCCGATCAAGGATGCCGTGTTCGCATCAGACGTGAAGTCCGCATGCGTAGACGTGAAAAGGGCAAGGACTACGACGGCTATTCTGATCGCGGTAGACATTCAGCCACCCCTGATACCTACCAACCCCATCTGGCCGGGGCTCATCCTGGTGCTGAAGCCGCGGACCGCGAAAGATCGGCCAGTATTGCCAGCCACGTATCTCTTGCAGCTGCTCCCTCCTCTCGCCGCCCGTCCGGGCATGAGATGCTGCAGACATACCCTCAGGCTTTGTACCCCCCTCAAGCCGTTTCTCAGCACCCTGGAGCACAACCGGCTCCTTCTGCACAGCCCCAGTACTCGCAGGCCCCTGCTCATCAGTACGCCGCACCCTACGCTCAGCAGCCAGCTCAGATGCAGCCACCACCAATGCAACCTCCTCAACCTCAGATGCACTATGGACAGTACCAGTATCCCCAAGCTGCAGCACCCGCTCCAGCCCACCAGCACGCCGCCTACTACGGATATGGGCACCCTACTCAACAGCATGCCCAATACGACGAGCCAGCTGTTGCAAGAACCATGAGTGTCGATTATTCGCACGGAATTCCCGCTCCTGTCTCCGCTGACCCCCGTCGTCACTCGATGATCCAAACGTCTTCTTATCCTCACAGCAGCCAATCTCAGGCATATTTGTCTCAATACTCACAACCCGGCTACACTTCCCAGCAGACGCCAAAGATGAGACAGATGAGCCAGGCATCAGCAGCCAGTGCATCGGCAATCGCACCCCATGTGTTGCCTCCAATCAACACGTCTCTGGCACCCCAGACGAAGCTCGAGATCTCGCCGCCATCCAGTGCAGTGTCTCAGAATCACTACTACGACATGGCTAGAGTGTCTGAGAACGGCCAGATCAACGGCAAGCGCTCGTATGACCGTGTGTTCGACACACATCACTTGAACGGACCCCTGAGACAGGGAGCTAGACCATCGGTGTCGGGACACGGTCATCTGATAGCTGATGATGGAAATGACAGCGAGCTTGCAGAACTGGAGAGCTTGAAGATGAGCTACAGACGTGCAGATGGACGCGAGATTGCTCGTCCTCTGCCCCCAAGCCATGACTAAAAGGTGGATAGCGGACCAGGATTGGCACGGGAAAGTGTCGATGGCCAAGTTTCATTTGTACAGGGGCGGGGACGGCGACTGATCTCCTTTGTGCTACTAAGCGAACAGGCGGGACATGTAATCGAGGAGGACTAGAAGTGCCGCAAGCAATCAGAGATTATGAAACGACCCGACGAGACAACGATAGACATGACAGGCAATTAAAACCAAGCATAATTACAGAGCACAAGTGCAGGTGAGAGGAATTGGAGCAAAGTGAATCAGGAGGTACAATATCGAGTGACAATGATCCATGTATTTGGACGAGCGGTAGGACGGAGCGGATGAGTGGTTCGTCTTGCGCAGGGTCTCGTTGCGTCCAGTGCGTCG
This sequence comes from Aureobasidium sp. GC_Fusr_1, assembly GCA_026538705.1. Lineage (NCBI taxonomy): Eukaryota > Fungi > Ascomycota > Dothideomycetes > Dothideales > Saccotheciaceae > Aureobasidium > Aureobasidium sp. GC_Fusr_1. Next base: position 100,429 of record JALPCE010000046.1, on the reverse strand, counting down.
GTCCGCAGAAAAACGGCGGTTCTGTTGTGTTTGGCGGCAGTGTCGGGACAACGAGTCGTCGCTGGATCACATCTTTCTCGGCCATAGTGCTCAAGACTCTGCAAGACACGACTCGGATTGATCATTCGCTAGTTGAGATCTCGAATATCTGGACAGATGCAGAGCTGCAGCTAAGATCGACGGTAAGTGCAGAGAAATACTGTAGGTCCCAGTCGAAGGGGTCCAGGGTGTAAACAAAGGGCATCAACGGGATTGGCCTGATTGCAACGCTCGTTCGCAGCAGCAAAAAGGCGCAGAAATCAATGGGCTGACGTGTTTGATGGCAGGAACGAAGCAAACAACATGTTAGAAGAGGCAGGAATGCACGGCGAGTTCGGACAGGCGCTGGAGCCGGTTGCCAGCGGGAGCAAGCGAAAGCGTACGATGGAATGGGCCATGAAGGTGCCCGAGGCAGACGTGCATCTGCTCGTCGATTCGCACTCGCATCACGACGAGAGACAGCACGACCATGGCGACGACTACGACCACGACCACGACCAGCATGACGGCCACACGCCCAAGCGCAGCCGGCCATCGCCGTCGCCCAAGCAGCAGCCTCGCAGTATACGCCGCAAAGACGCCCGCTACGGCCTGTCGTCGCTCAACAAGCGCCAGGCACATGTCGCCGACGTCTTCGTCCCGGACAACACACGCCCTTCTCGCTTCCAAGAAGGCAGCATGTCCGACAAGCCCAGCGCGCAACCCCCGAGTGTCTTTACTCGCGACCACTCGAACAACAGTCTGCCCACTCTGGCCAACGTCGACGATCTGATGACCCAGTACCACCAAGAGAACTCGACCCCCGCAGTCTATCATACTCCCAGGCCTATTGTCGACCATGCTCTCCAGTCTACTTTCAGCCACCCGCTCCAGGATGAGCCGCTCGAGTCTCGTCCTCCCCTACCTTTCAGCGCCCCTACCCTCGACTCGATCCCTCCCTCGACGACTGCATCTGTCAAGCCGGCCGGCGGACTCTTCCGCTTCGGCAAGATGGTCGCATCGACCTTCAACCCGGCCAACGTATGGGGGTCGTTCTCGCGCACATGGAAGGAGTCCAAGGAAGACCTCACTGTTAGAAACATTGAGGAGAACCGCAAGCGTGCAATCAACGACGACAAGGCCATGGATGACAAGGCCATGTATGAACAGGCTTATCAGGAACTTAAGAAGTCCGGCCAGTTCAACTTCACCGTCGTGCCCAGCAAGGCCCTGACGTCGCCTCGCCTTGGTGGAAAAAGCCAACTCGCTTCGCCCGCACGCCAGCCTCTGACTTCTCCCCGTCACGCTGCCGCCTATGCCCGTCTACGCCCAGATGCCGATTTTCCAAACTCGCGCGATACTTCTCTTGACTTGGCCGTTGATACTGCTGCTGCTGCACCACCACAGCTGGCTGCTCTGTTCAACCCGACCATAGAACCAACATCACCTCGACATTTGTCTCCCGAGAAGCCGATAAGCAAGCGCAAGTCATTCTTCACCCTCCGTGGTGCCTCTCTCCGTGCCCCTTCCTTGAGCTCCCTGAAGCGTGGTCGCTCTCATGCTAATCTGAGTGAGACTATCCTGCATACCTCGGAAGACAAGGACAAGAGAAATCCGTCCATGTCACCTGAGAAGCCTGCCTACAACCAACTCACTCTGCAATCACTCCCTCGATCTCAATCTAAGAAGGAGCTCAACAGAGCGGTCAAGCTGAACAAGCGTGTCAGTGATCTCGAGTCCAAACTTGCTGACGCTCGTCGTGAATTGAACAACGCCATCACCAACGCCTCTCCTCTGCCGCCCCTTCCTTCCCGTTTCGAGAAGTTCACTCCTACTTCCAAATCCAAATTCACTAGGGCTAGATTTGGTCTGAGCAGTAGCAAGTTACCTTCTCTTCCTTCAGAAAGCCTCATCCAGGCAGACGCTCTCGCTCGGGCTCAGAACACTCCTTCGCTCGTCAGACCGAAGCCTACTCACTCTCAATCGTTTGACTTGACCCATCTGCGAAGCCCTGCACAGCAAAGAGACTCGGTCATTGTACTTGACACGCCTCGTTCAGAGATTCAGTCCTTTTTGCCTGTCGACTACTACAGCCAAGCTCCCATGGATCCAGCTGCTCTTGCCTCTTCCGAGGTCGCCGACCTAAGTGAAGCTGAGAACCGTCCAAGTCTAGATGCCAAACTCAGAGCTCTCGATGCTAGCATCAAGTCCAAGGCCAAGAAGACTCCTACGAAAAAGCGCAAGAGTTCGTCCAAAGACGATGGTACTTACAAGCCCCCAGCAGACGAGGAGGAAGAAGAACTGGAGCTTGTCAAGGAAAAGCCAAAGAAGAAGCGTAAGTCCACCGGCAAAAAGGCAGCCAATGTCGAGCCCACAATCAATCAGCCCGGACCCGAAGTCGGCCATGGTAGATTGAACAAGACCAACACCAAGAAGCAGGACAGCAGTAAGCATCACTCTACCGACCAGGCCGTCGACCTCCTTCCCTCCGGCCGCTCAAGCCTGGACACTCTCGATCCCATCAACGAAGAAGACAACACTGTTGTCGCCCCACGTGTCGACTCTATCAACTCCCTCGTCCCCTCGCAGCACGACTCTGCCATCTCCACCGCTGATGCCGAGTCCATCCACGTACGCACCAACCCTCTCAAGTCCATACTCGTCAACAAGTACGAAACTGCACGACCTACCTCCAGAGGTTCGAACAAACGTCCTTCTTCCTCGCAACGCCGCTCTTCGCCCCCGCCCGACGCTGTCTACACGAAGCCTACGCCAGTCACCATTGAAAAGCACCACATCGTCACTGCCACCCCTGGCGTCGGCTCAGTCCCAGCCTTGCCTACCGCGCTGGAGAAGGCGAAAGAAGAACAGACCGATTCTGGCGCTGGCAAACACCAGTGGGAGTGGCCTGAGGATGTCTTTTGAAACTACAATCGAGCATCGAAACTCAAGCTCGTACGAAACCCCAGACCTTGTACATACAGGAGAACGACACACAGAGCACTCGACAGTACACACGGTACAGCATCGACTTTTCATGACCACCTGGGAGGCACACTACTTCCCTTTGAGATTCTCCCTCTTGCTTTTCTTGCACCTTTACGATTGTTTTGTTTTTTGCACTCCACTTCTTGTACTCTTTTTTGAATTTTCTGCCTCTTTTCTGCTATACGGCCTCATGCAACGACAGTCACGATTGATTCCAGTTTTTGATGATTCACAAGCAAAAAGCATAGTTACTCATGACTCGGAACAGGGAGGGCATGATGATGGGAAGGATGCTCTTTGTTTCTCCCAGGGGGAGCAATGCAATCAGTTGATCCTTCCATTTCTTGTTTAATACTTTTCGAAGGAAGGACACGACATTAAGGTCGGTCTTTCTCTATTTTCACGATTAACAAGAAACCAAATTTGTTTTCTCCACACTGATCAATGCTACGTATCCATACCGAAGGCGTGAGATCTGTGTGATTTGGACAGCCAAATGGCAATCACGTGTCGATCCAATAAGAGGAAAATGTTCCATAAAATGTACCCAACCGAGGTACTAGAGGTTCAAACTCACACCCCCAATATGCCATGTAAACCATCCAAGTACGCTTGACTTGTTTGCCTAAAGACTGATTCTATCCTTTTTTATTCTAGCCTTTTTGTGATCACTCCTCCCATCGGGGTTTTCTACCTATACCCTTTTGCCCTGGGCGAGCAGATCGGAAACTTTTGGAGGCAGGACCAGACTGCTTCGATCGTTTCGCTTGAAGAATTCGATCATGAGGTGTGCCGTCTTTTCCGGCACGTCTTCTTGGATGAAGTGGCCTGCCTCTGGGATGACTGTGAGTTGGAATTTGCCTGGAAGAGAGAGAGTTAGTGCGTGGTACACAGTTGTCCATGGGAGGGGAAGTGTTTACCTTGCATCTGGCCCACCATGAGTTCTTTGTCCAGTCTATCCGTGCCGGCAAGCACCAAAGCCTTTGCAGCTCTACCTCTGAGAAACAACCCACTCATCCCCGTAAACCAATCTTCCCACCAACGCTGCGTGCGTCCGAGATCTGTCCTCCAAACCCAGCGATCATCTTTAGGAACCAACAAACTAGGTACACTCGCTTTTGCAGACTCGAGATCTCTGATTGTGCGGCTGCGAATGTGCCAATTGATTGCTTGGTCCACAGAAGCAAATGACGAGGGTCGAGAGGCTAGGTAGGTTTTCATGTGCAGCAGGGCTTCGATGGCGGAGCCTTCGACTACATCGAGTACTGCAAAGCCGACCAATTGGGCGCCTAGAGAGCCAGTGGCTGCGATGCGGGTGACGACTGCGCCGCCGAGAGAGTGGCCCACTAACACTGATGGTGGTAGAACTTTCCAGCCTTGCCTCTGTTTGACTCCCTCGATCATGGCGAGTGTATCCGTCACCAGCGTTTCAATACTGAAATCGAGAATCTCTTCGTTGCTAGAGGAAGTAAAGACGGCGGATCCGTGCTCTCTGGCTTCTAAACTGCAGATACCGGCTCCAGGCAGCTCCTTTCTCACCGCAGCAGCAAAACACGCAAAACTCATTCCGGTTGCGCCAGCTCCATGATGACAGATAAACAGTGGTCCTTTGGCCGGATCCCTCGGTGGAGTGAGATAAACATGGTATTTCGCATGTTGAGTTTCTGTCTTTGATTCGAGAAAAAGTTCCTGCTCAAAGTATTCGGGCCATGGGTTTGGGGTTGGTGTTGGGATTGTGGAGTCTGAAGGGCGTAAGGTGTCGATGCTGTCGTTTGTGGATGCCGAACTGTCTGAAGATGAGGAGTTGCCTTCGTCTGCTGTTGTCAAGGGCATTGCTGGTGGCCTGAGGTTTGGTGCGTTGTGTTGGTTTTTTATGTTGGGGAGTGCGCGTAGTAAGTCTGACATTTTTGCTGTTGCGAAAGTCCTTATTAGAGTCTACTTGTTCAAGAGTGAAGGTGAGTTGTTTTGAAATGTGTTGTTGTTCAAAGGTGAGACGTCATTGATGGACGAGCTTCATGATCAGGGTTGCCCTTTCTTAGCTTCGACATTTCGAACACAACCACACCGATACTCGGTTATTGAGCAATGAATTCTTTGATTGGTTGCTCTCCAAACGATCCAACATCTTGCTTGAGGAGAGTAGAACGCATTCTTTTACCACGATGTTACAGACTGAGAAGCAAATACATGGATTTCAGAGTGGACCGAAAGGAAGAGGTGGAAACATAAATTGGCCCGACAAAAGGGTATATATACAATGATGCAAGTGACAAGATGAGAAATAGGAGAAAGAAAACAAAAAGCAAGAAAGCAGTTCATCTTTTGCTCTTGCGCATCCTCTTCTCTCGCTCGTACTCCTTGGCCTCGTGACCCTCCTCTCCCTGGATCTCGGCAACAAGTCTCTTGTACTTCTTCTCGTACTCTGCATCTCTCTCCTTCTTGTCGCGCAGCTGTTCGCGCGCGATGAAGTTTGCATCCTTGCGCAGCTCGCGCACGGCTCCCTTGCGCTCGCGCTTGTACTCCTTCTTGAGCTTTGCGGCATCGGCACGTTCGCGGTCTGGGTCGTAGTGCTTGTCTGGGTTGAAGTTCTCCTCGAACTTGGGAATCGAGGTACGGATGGGGAGGGGGCGATGATGGTGGAGTTCGAGAGGGCGACGGCGGAGTCGGGCTTGTGAGAGCATGATAGAGAGGTGTTGAGACGACTTCTTTTGTCCCTTGAGAGCTTGAAGGGAGGAGAGAGCGGCTGGGGAGAAGATTTGACCAAATGCTGATTTGGCACTCCAGAGTTCAGCCATGGCGAGGATGTTGTTGACATGAGGTTGCAAGTCCTTCTCGCTGGGTTGAGAACGGAGTTGCAGAGCCTTGACGGTGTAGCGTACAGCCTCGGGGATGTAACGCTTGGATAGTGATTGGTACTTGATGCACAGAGCAACAATGAATGCACCGGTGGCCAAGTTAGCAGGTGCGGGAGGGGTCATCTCCAACCAGCGTCCCATGAGAGTGATTGCTGGCGTGACTACTTGGTGGAAGTGGTCTGATGTTGGGTAGATGGAGCTGACAGCAGTCAAGATGACCAAATCACCGGCAGTAAAGATACCGCTCTCGTGCATAGCAGACATGTGTGTACGGAAAGCCTTGCCGATAGTGCCTGGGTATGTCCTTGACAAAGAGTGCAAGTGGCGGATGAGGGTTTCGATAACAGCAAAGGATTGCTTCTCGTTGGCCATGTATGAGATGTGATCAACGAGAGCAACAGAGAAGTCTGCGAGCTTTTGCTTGTTGTCGGCTGTGAGCGAAGGGTGGTAGAGGGCACGAATACGTTGGACGGCGACTGGGATGTCCTCTACAGCCATTCTTGCGAAGATGGCCAGCAACTCTTCATGAGAACGAGGGCACTCGTAAGTGTAGGCAATTCCAGAAGGAGCGGCCGGTGCAGTTGCCTTCTTCTCGCTCTTCTCGTCCTTGTCGCCCAGGATTCCGCGAACAAATTCGTCCTCTTCATCCTCCTCCTCATCAGCAGCGGCAGCTCCTTCCTCGACATCCGAATCGTCTTCGTCCTCGCTTTCCTCGTCGCTGACATCGATGTCAGAACCGCTAGCGATCAGATCGTCCTCCATCAAAAACTCGTCCTCGTCGTCGTGCACAACTGCGTCTTTCTTGTCATCGTATTGCTGAGTTGGTAGGCCAAATTCGGCAGCATCGTCTCCCATGTCTTCCTCGTCTTCCGGAGCAACTTCGACACCAGCCTTCTTCTTCGACTTCTTGTCCTCGACCTCGGGCTCCTCTTCAGACTCCTCGCCTTGCATACGGCGAAGGCGTGATTGTTCCAGCTCCTTAAGACGGTAGGCTTCTTCGATAGCCTGCTCCTCTTCTGTCTTTGTGCGTGTGGTGGGAGCGGCTCTCTTGTCCATGGCCATCTGTCTGAGTCTGACATCATATTCTCTCTCAGTCTCCTCGCGCGATTTGCTTTGAAGCATGGCCAAACGCTCAGGGTTCATGCCGGCATCCACTGGAGTCTTCTCAGCCTTCGGAGGGGGTTTGACACCTCTGAGCAAAGACAGCATCTCCTGCAAGCCCTGGTCCAGCTCTTCACGCAAATCGTCGTCGTCTTCCTTGTTCTTTTGTCTCTCGTATTTATGCAACTTGGACTTTGCGATGACCTCCTTCATGACCTCTGCTTTTGACTTCTTGCGTGCCGGTTTGTCAGGGTCCTGCCCTTCGTCGTCCGACATGGCTTCTTCGTCATCGTCCTCGTCGCCCGCAGAAGATCTTCGGCGTTTCAAACCACGGTCTGATTCGTCGTCAGAGCCCTCGAGCCCCTCCATGTCGAAATCGTCTCTGTCGAGGTCCAGAGCCTTTCCGCCGTGAGTGAGAGCAGCCTCCTCAAAATCGTCGTCGGCTTCCAGATCGAATAGAGAAGCGCCACCCTTCTTACGCATCTTCTCCTGGGCGAAACGTTGCAGGGCGCGCTCTTCGGGGGTCATGGTCGGGTCGTTCTCGCCGATACGTCTGTCGATGATTCCACCAGTCTTGTTGCGGCGCTGAATCTCGGGCAATAGGGTGGCACGACGCTACAAAAGGTCAGGGTTGGTCTTGAGCACCAGAACGACAGAGCTTACAGCTTCCTCGCCCATGCTCCTAGTGACACCGGGTCTAAGGACGGCATCTTTCTTGGGGTGGGCAGTCAAGGACTGGAATTTTGCAGGACGGTTATTGGCCTTAATCTCAAAAGGGTTGAAGCTGTCGCGGATTTGCTGAAGGGCGGCATTGCGCTGGACCCTGCTGTCGTTGTTGCCTTGTCTGTCCTGCTGCTTTTGCTTCTTGGACTTCTGAGGCCCGGTGACGCCCTGGTCTCGCAGCGACGCCTTGAGGCGTTTTAGTTGTGACGGCGGCATGCTGTGTGTTGTGATGGAATAGCTCGGTCCAACTTTTTTTGCCTTGAATCGCGAATGGAAAGTCTGAAAGGCCAGGATTTCGCTGACCGCCTTCGGCTCGTCCATCCGAGTCTCCGCTTCGAGCAGCCACGTCCGTGCGTCCATCTTTGGTACCTTCGACACCTTCTACATCATCAACCATCATGTCTTGGGAAATCCAAGATCGTCATCTATGGCTTGGTTTTGGTATCTTACAGCTTCAGGCCATTGTTTCTGGCCTCCACGGAAGCTGATCAGGTGCAGGCGTCTTCTTGTTCGTGGCCGTCAAAGGAGTTGAGAAATGCCTACGGACTACTATCAAACTAAGCGAGATCTATGATCCCGTCTATGCAAAAGCTGCCAATGGCACCCAGGCAGAAGAGTGTGAGTCTTCTCAATCGCCTGCATCCATATGTTTGCTTCTGACCTTGTCTGTAGCGATAACTCTCGAAGCTTTGTCAACTTTGGTCACCTCGCCAAATCAGGACATTTCCAATTCGTGAGTTGCACATTTTCTCGAACATGTTATCATCTGGTCATTATCTCGAGTCATCATGGAGCACCTGCTCAGAGACTGATCATATGTACACCATCTTGTGAACCGGTCGAGTTGTTGTTCATATAGCCAGGCTGCTCTAGACCAAGACTTCACGAAACAGAAAGCAATGTATTCTAACCCAGGTCCCTTGCAGGGCAACCTCTCTTATCCTCTCCCGCTTCGCCCTAGACGACTCAGCAACCTCATCTCTGACTAATGACCTCTTCTCCCCGTCCGCAGACACTCGACTCTCCGCGAAACGCACCCTCGACCTCTTCGACACTTTAGCCGCCGACTTCTACCCTCTCAACGACACTGCCGTCTCTTCTCTCCACGAAAAATCCAACCCTACAGTGCAGGTCATGTGTCGAGCTTACTTCAAAGCAGCCAGAAAGTATCGTCAAGGCAGGTTGGCAACTTTGGTAGACATTGCAGATGCTGTCGAAGAGTCTACGCGAATCACTCATAACAGGGCGAGGCGAGCGCATAGATATCCAGAAACGCATTTTGTGTTTCCACAGCAAGAAGAGAGTGCTGAGGTGGCTGCGTCGGCGAGATTTCAACCCGTATCGCAGAGGGTGGAGTCGTTGGTGGACATGTTGGCCGAGCAGGCGGTCATGACGCGTCCGATGGTTAGATTCGCTGCGCCTGGAGAGCAGGATGGTGATGGTGTTTCTTCCACAACCTCCGGGCTGCCAGAATTGGAGGATATGGATGTTGTGGATGACGATGTGCCGCATGCTGCCGCTAGAGCGAGGTTTCAATCGTCTTCTAATCACGAAGCTGAGGTGAGAAGACAGAGGAGAGAAGCCATGGTCTTACACGAAGGCGGCGGTGTCATTGGAAGTGAGGACATCATTCATCCTCGCACAAACAACCACTCTTAGACACAGGGCCTCTGTTGTACAGAAGGACAATCACTATAGTAGTGAATGCACAAGGCCATGTGGCACCTCACGTCTTACCGTCATAATCAAGTGGTTGTGTTTACATCTCAGAGTTTGGAGCTTCGGCCCAACTCGATGAAAACCTCTTTTCCAAATCTAGCGTGAATAGAATCCAGAGGTGGTGAGTTCGACTCTCCGCCTTGGTTGGTCGCCGTCATGATTTGGTCAACAAGGATGTTTCACCAACGTTGACTCTTGGTTTTTTTGTTGCTCTTTTGTGTCGGCATCTAGAGACCATGCATGCTGCTTGTTGGTTTTGGAAGATGGGTAGGGCATCGCTCTCCGATCTTGAATCGTCGTTGTATTATCTCAGTGTCTACCCACCAATGCAAAAAGTGTGCCGTATATCCCGTCCTAGATGACCCACCAGGGCAACGCCTTATATTCCAGATAATAGAGAAGAGCAACTCCAGCCCACCCGTATGTACGCCGAAAGACTCTGGTCGTTTGTACAGAGGCAGAAAGCCACATTACACACCTACTCAAACGTCATCGACATTTCCTTTTCCTTTCCAAACTCATCCTCATCGTCGACCCACGCGTTTCGCTCGAGAGACATAGGCGTGTTGTTCGATACTGATCGACTTGAGACAGGCATTGTGTTTGACGACTGCAATGCAGGTCTGATCGGAAGCTGTGACGATGATGGTGAGGTTGTAGGCGATCCATGCATCGTCGCTTGACGGTCGCCAAATGTTGGTCGCGGCCGCTCAGGGCTCTCAAAAGTCATTGATATCTGAGAATCGTTCTGGGCGTTATACTCAAATTCGTCGTAGTCGTACTGCTGGTTTCTGTTCGTTCCGTTGGTTTGGCTGATACTACTCGATGAATCCCGAGCCCCGTCTGAGAAGCCACTGAAGCTCTTGGTCTGCCTAAGACCTGGAGGCGGGCTCTTCAACCCATCGCCATTGATGGGATTGACGGTGGTGTCGATTCTCATTGGAGGCAATGTACCCTTGATCTCTTTAATCTCAACTCCCTGAGCTGCAAGTGCAGCGACCTCGTGCTGGAGAGCATCAATGTCGAAAAGTGTGCCCTGATTAGATCCGTCAGCAGACTCATCCGCTGGTCCAGCCTTGATTTTCTCATCATATGTCTCCCACTCCTTCTTCTCCGCATTCTTCTTGTTTCGACTGAAGAGTGCCTTGAAGCCCTTCTTTTCAGGCTTCTTCTCGAGAGCTTTCCTGGCCTCTTCGATCTCGTTGATGAGTTCTCGTTGTCTCTTTTCGTGGTTGTCCGGATCCGGATCTTCGATTTCAGAGAATTCTTCGCTGTCCACCACCCAGCCTACTTCTTTGAGGAGCTTCGGCATAGCTTTACGATATGCCATGTGACCTGCAACGGTTTCCGTTACGTTGTAATTCTCCACACCTGGTATGTCGACCGAAGCAAGTCCAGCAATTCTCATGATACCTCCTGCAGTGGCGCGGAATAAGTAGCCCAAAATCCAATCGTTGGTAGCGTAGCCGTTGACAAATCTTCCTGCAACGACTGACTTTGCTTTGATATATTCATCCTTTTTGAACACTACCGGGCTGCCAAAAACGTAGACGTTCTGGACAATGCCGTATGCTCCGCGACTGGCGAGCTCTCTGAGGCAGGCATAGATAACACGAGAACCTAGAGAGAAACCAACGAGGGTGACTGGTCGCACACCGAGATTGCGATCGATGAGAGAATCAGCGAGAATAAGACCAGCCATGTCGGCACGAGCCATCGATACACTCCACGGGTTGTCGATCAGATATGACAACTTCGTGAGGACAAGTGGTAGTGACATGGCAGACATAAGAGCAGTAAGCAGTGTACTACCAAGAATTTGTTGAAGTCCTTGGGTAAGAGCCTACGATCGTTAGTATGACCGTATGAGATTATGAAAACGAATAACATTGACATACCTCAGTTGCAAGGATGTTGATGGTTTGACCCATACTTTGCAACATTTCTGGCTCCCAGTGTACACTGTAAATATCACCCATGATAGGATTGACCGTACTGAAAGGCAAACGAACGTCATCGACGTTGCCTGTCATCCAGCCGGCCACGGTGACGATGAGGTTGACACGTTTGTTGTTGTGAAGTGGTCGATACTCGAAAGTCTTGACTGGGCCTGTCCGCCTGTTACTTGCACGAACTGCAATAGTACCTCCGGTCGTGACACCAATTGATGTGATTAGAGCTGCGCCACCGACACCTCCGAGGAAGGTACTTGTTCCAGCAACGCCGATGGTCGTGAAACCTGCAGCAAGACCAGCACCGATAACAGGAGCCAGAAGACCGGCACTCAGGCCAATGATAAGACCTCCACCCACGGTAGCAAGGCCCATCATGACCAGTCTCCTATTTCGAGCCATCTTTTTGCGTTTGTCGGTGTGTTCGTCCTCGTTCCAATTCTCCTTGTCAGCTTCTTGCTGCATCTCCAGAGCATCTGTAATGCGCTTCTCAAATCGGCAGATCTCAAGCCAGTCCACTGAGAGAGCACTCCCGACCAACTCTAGAAGAGCCCTCGAGCGGCCATCGTAAATGCTGTCAGCGACCAGCACTAGGAAGAGATCACAGAGTACGGTCCACCGGAGGTCAATGTCGATGCTCTTTGTGTCGGGCAATTCTGACGGATCCTTGACAGAATAGTCTGGCGGTATCTCTTGCTCGTATGGCGGAGGCATTGATGGAGTGAGTGGAGGAGATTTCAGAGATTGAGAATCGGAGAGATTCGCTGATACAGAAGCGTCTTCCGTATTCTTTGAGGGATTTTTGACTCTAGCGTTCTGCATTAGGGGAGCTGTCAGATCTGCTGGTTCGACACCGTGTTCAGCGAGTTGCTCAATCATGATCTGCTCTGCAGCATCCAGATCCATGTGACTGTACAACCGAACCATAATCTTCTGACCCCACATCTGCATGGACTCTATAGCAACGTCGAGTCGTTTCTTTGTGGACCGAGTCTTGTCGAGTCCTTCGAGATACTTTGTCATTTGGTACATGGACACACGTACGAGACCGACATATGCGATGCGCTGGCCTTCAGTCAGGAGGTCTTTCGTAGCTTGCATCTGAGACAGAACGTCGCGACTGTCGTCTTCGTCCAAGGTGTTGGTGCCAGCATCAGGCTTGAAGAGGTATGCGGTGTCTTCATCCATACTGGTGGCAGATTGGACGTCATCATCGAGCTGGACTCTTGTGTATCCCTTGGCAGCCGCATTGCCGTATGCATAGTCCTCTTCCTCAAGCTCGGCAACCTCGCGCGCAACGACTTTGCCCCAGTCATCGTATATGGTGTGGGTAGCAAAGGCTGGCATCTCCTGCCATTCCAGCTCATTCTCTTGGGGCTGTTTCTCCTTGGCTGGAGCAGCGGTCACAGCTTGATGTGACCATTCGGATGCGCCAGCGAAGGGCTGAGTGAGCGAGTCGGAGTTGGCGACAATGACAGCTTGTTGAGCTTGATCAGGAATGATGGGCTCTGTTGTTGGGGCAGCAGGCTCAGTCGGCGGTGGGTGGGTGGTGGAGGCTTCATTTGAAGGTGTGGCATGGGCAAGGTCATGTTGATCAATGGTACTTGTACTCGGCTTCGTTATTGTCACATCGGTCGAGGAAGGAGCGTCCGGGGCCTCGGAGGTCCCGTTCGAAGCATCTTGTTGAGTCGCATTGGGATTCGTAATAGTTGAGGAAGGAGCGTCTTGGTCTGTGTCTTCTTCTTCTTCGTCGTAGGTCCTCGTCCGGGCAGGTCGGATAGGGAGGCCGAACTCGTCGACCTGGGGAGAAGCAGGAGGTCCGTGTTGGGCCTGCTGGTGGACTTGGTCGTCGGGCATGTTCTGGGGCAGTCTTCGCCGGGCCTGGCGATGGTTGGGCCAGGTCTATAATTCCATGACACGTGCCTGTGGGTAGAACGAGTGTGCATCGAAACGTCAAAGGGCAGGCTTCCGGAATGGCGCAGCGGGCAGGAAGCCGCGTCCGTGTCTGTCTCCCCGCAAAACTCTAATCTTTTGCTTTGGCTCTTGCCCTTTTTTTTTATTGTATACTCCTTCACACTCGCGCCTGCCATCTCTTTCGCAACCACTGTCGCTCTTGCATATTTGGTCTCTGAAACTCCGCACTTCCCTCTACAACCAGACAATCCCACACAAATACCTCCACCATGCGCGGTAAACGTTCGAAGCAATATCGCAAACTCATGCACCAGTATGAGCTCTCCTTCAACTTTCGCGTTCCTTACCAGGTCTTGATCGACGCCGACATGATCAAGGACACCTTCCGTTTCAAGATGAACCTGCCCCTTTTCCTCGAACGCACTCTTCACGGTCAGGTAAAGCCCAGTATGTCCTTCAAATCTTGCTCCGTTGTCGCATGGCCACGACTAACACCTGAAAGTGATCACACAATGCTCAATACGCCATTTGTATACTGCCGAAGCCCCCGACGCTGCTTCCAAAAACGCCTGGATCGACACGGCAAAGTCCTTCGAGCGCCGTCGCTGCAACCACCACACTCTCGATGAACCTCTCTCCACGTTGGAATGCTTAAAATCCGTCGTCGACCCCAAGGACAGCAGCACCAACAAAAACCGTTATGTCGTCGCCAGTCAGGACCAGAAAGTCAGATCCGCCATGCGCAGAATCACCGGTGTACCACTCATCTATGTCAACCGAAGTGTCATGATCATGGAGCCTATGGCAACACAGACCGAGGAGTTCAGAGAGGCTGAAGAGATGGGCAAGGTCAGAGCAGGCTTGAAGGGCAGGAGAGGTGCCGCTCCCGAGCAAGCCTTGAAGCGTAAGAGAGAGGATGACGACGATGATGACGAGGACAGCGAGACAAAGGGTGATGCTCCTGCACAAGAAGCAGAGGCTGCGCCGAAGAAGCGTGTAAAGAAGGGTCCCAAGGGCCCCAACCCTCTCAGTGTCAAGAAGTCGAAGAAGCAGACGGCGAAAGAGGAGGCAGAGAGACAAGCAATCAGGAAAGCCGCAAAGACAGATCCGCAAGCTGCTGAAAAGGCACTGGACGCACATGTCGCGGTCGAGGCGACGGAAAACGACGCCTCAGAAGCTGCAGGCAAGAAGAGAAGGCGAAGAAAGCACAAGACTGCTGGTGACTCGGCCGTCGACCAGGCTGACGCCGACGATGCTCCTGCCGTTGCCATGGAGGTCGATGCATGAGTTTGGCCTTACATATTTAGAGATACACCAATCATACCTTTTCCGACGCGAAAGGAGGTTTTGCTTCGCCAATCACGCTGCTGCCCCCCTTCCATTATCACACGCGAGCACTGATCTATCGGTGTTTCTTGGTCTTATCGCTCGAAGGCGAGTTTAAATGTTCTCAATAACGATCTGGATGGATTAGATACAATTGGCAGATCGCTCGCTGATATAGTAGGACCATAAACGCCTTGTGCTCCCAGGAAGCTGAAAAGGAGCGAGCATTACACTGGTAGAATGCAGTGTGGATATCTTTCCCAAAAACGCCATGCCGCAAACAAAAGTATGATATCTATTCTTATCTTTTCCTTCTCTTCTTTACCACAACATGAATGTCAAAATGGCTACGAGAACCGGCAGCGTCAGAGACATTGACGACGATGTAATTGCTGTCGGTAGAGCACCGCTGCTGAGATTGCCAGTCGCATAGATCAGTTGGAAGCTCAGATCTGAGGAATTGAAGCAGTTGGATGCATTCACTTCTGGTACGTCGGCCGGATCTGCGAGCGTTACATCTGCACACTGCGACAAGTACGTCAATTGTGGGTTGGAGCGAACGTGTGGGCTTGCTTACGTTATAGATGGCTGCACCATGCTGAGCGGTCTCGATGACTTGTATCGTGATGTTGTCGCCAATACTAAATGTAAGGTTCGGTACCAGAGGCACTTGAGGTAGACAGAAAGAGCCAGGATATGCAACATTCGTTGGGCCGGTGATCTGGAAAGGTCCGACAACAGGATGGGACATGTTCGGCGGCGCAACTTCACCAGGACCATTGATGCCGATGTTGATGTAGAATGTCGCCGTCTTGTGACCTGGAAAGATGTTAGTTGTTGGTTGTATCAGGTGTAGCGATCATACCTTGGAACCATCCCGGTTGGACGGCAATAGCGCCGCCAGAAACTGGCCACAAACTTCTGTTCGTGCTCATCGGCATGCCTCCGCATGGATACATCCACTGCTGTCTGTAGAAGACGAGTTGCGTCAGTAGCGTTCCATGAGGACATCATCAGAACTGATTCTGAGCTACTCACCCGTAAGGAAATGTGTATTGTCCATCGACATAATTCTCTCCCAAGGCATGAACATCATATTGTGGCAAGGTACCATTGGTGATAAGATTGTCGCCTCTCCATGGAGGATATGTGATCACTCAACCAGCCTTAGCAAGATGGTCTCTAGAGCATCAAGATAGGTCGCTTACCTGTATGGCATCGCACGGCACCCAGATGAAGGGTCAAAGCAGCAATAATCAGGCAAATAACAAGCATATCGAGTTCTGATGCAGGGTACGGATTTTGGCAGCAATACCACAGGCAAAAGAAATCGAAAGGCAGGAGGAGGTCACAGTGTGAGGAGAAGGTGAATCCATGACTTATCTTGCCGGACCTAGGTATTCTAGCCGCCGTGTGATGGCGATGCAGTTCTGGCGACAGTGATACTGGTCATGGATATGCCAGCCACTCAGGTCGTTGCAATGGACGTTCTGCAGGGTCGACCTTTCCGTATTTGGTTAGTCCCAAGCATGTAAGCGCTGACTCCTCCACCAGTAACCTCGTCTTCTACCGATCGCCTTTAACGACAGTACACGAGTCTCCAGTGCGACAAGGGGAGCGTAATGTGGCCGTTCCCTGTAGGACCATGACGGCACTGCTTACGTCTCGCCATCGAAGCACAAATGCCATATGGTACAGTTTGAGGATTGCCTTGTCGCATTCAAGTCAGGTAGGCATATCTCGCTATTGTTGCAGAATCAAGACTCAGAACCTCATCCCCGGGTCTGGAAAGAGTTGTCGGCCATATTCTGATTGGGTCGTGTGGTCAAGTGGCACAGCATCTGCATTTTACCCCCCTTGTTGTGTCGGAGTATGCGGCACTGCAAGCGCTGATCCGCATGACTGTTGCTCCCCCAGTCTTACAAAACGCATTCAAGCTCTTTGTAGTGGAGACATCTTCGTATTAAGACTTTTGAAGCTGCCGATCGGAGGGTTGGCTGCCTTGAAATAGCAGCTTGGGTGCACACGCGCGGCTATGGCATGTGGATATATTCACGCCTGACCCCTCTTCAAAGCTTGTCTTCTCTAGCCAAGGGCAGTACATCTGTGCTGCCGCGAACCATTTGGTCTGTACAGGCGCCCAAGTGTCATCTGCTTGTTTTAGCTTGCTTATTTTATCATATCTGTACTGTCGACCCGCGACATCATGGATCGTGACATCTCTCCTCCCAGCGCTGCCTCAACACCTGGATACATTGAAGCAAAACGACTTCCTCCCTGGGAAGTTTCTGACATTCCTCGAGTGCCGCACATTGCCAGTGCTGCACCACCTCTTTCTCGAGCAGAAATGGAAGCCTTGTCATCCTTGTGGGCAAGCAGAACAACGCCGGATTACCATCGACACTCTGATATGGATGAAAGATTCCCGGACTCGGCATTTTCAGCACCACCTCCACCACCTCGGACTGCCACAGGGTCATCGTCAGGAAGAAAGCCATCCTTGACAGACAGTGCACAAGCAATATCACCTCAGCCTAGCGAGCACAGAAGCATGAGCCCAGCGTATGGTCATGTACACGACCATGCTCCTCCAAGTAGTCGGCAACAAGTGATTGCTCTGCCCGGGACTATGTCGAGTCGTTCCGCCCTCAGTCAACCTCATCCCACCAACTCCAAAAGGCCCTCCAACAAACAGCAGCACAAAAAAGGCTCCAAAGGCTCTAAAGGCACAAAGGAATCTGCGCCAATCGGCCATCGCTTCACTTCGGCAGTCAAAGACTTATTCCGGAGAGAACCTGTCGATGACAGCCACTTCGAGCGTATTGGAGACCGACATTGGTCGGAGGACTGAGTGGACTATGAAGTCGGCTTCAGAAAACTGCAATCAAACCAGATGATGCTGGGCAACTCGACTGGGGAGAGACCATAGCTCTCCACACCAACTTGTCGGCGCCATTATGCTTTCTCTTGTTGAACGACGAAGATACTACACGGTATAGAGTCGGTATCAGCTCAGCCATACTGAGCTGGTCGAAAGTGCATGATGATGCCCATAAGTAGAGAGGCGCCATGATGCCGGAAGCTGCAACAGATGTTGACGCTGGAAGATACTCAACATGATTCTATATGTAGAGACATGTACATAAGAAACGTCGAGGGGCCCGGTCTGCGGGTGCCGCTAAATCCTCAATGGTCACGATTCTCTCTTATTTGTCTTTCTACTCGTCATGAGCGACCCTACTCGATTACTCCCGAGCGACTTTGTCGTGATCGAGAATATATTTTCACGTAACTCTTAGTGGGGCGATATGCTCGATTTATACTACAGGATCAGCTTGCATTATGGTAGGCACGAACAAGGCATATCAGCAGATGCCCAAGTGGGTAAGAATGATACAGCAAACAAGGTGAACATATGGTTTGATGAACAAGGAGCATGTACCGTTAGCGCGTCGGTTGGGCCGCAACACAGGATGTGCCACGTCGATGGGCATGGCTGTTTGCCACACGAGTAACTGAACAAGGAGCGCACAGCATAGAACCGAGACAAGAGGGTGTTGGCCATAAAGAAGAAAAAGGACATCAAAAGGGTGCATAAAAACTGGTATTCGGTAAGTGTCGCTTGGGCAAGAAGGGAGAGATTCGGGCAGCGTCGTCTTGTGCTCGGTCAGCCCCGCTCGGGATCGGCGTTGAGGTGGTGGTTGGCAGCGACGAGATTCGGCAGCAGCACACGTCGACGGGCGACCGCTGACGACGTGCCAACTCGCTCTTCTCCCACTCACAACAGACTCTGCTGCTCCCTTCTCCAATCGCTAACCTGCAGCAGCCTGCCTAGCGTCCCGAGCGTCCACTGCTGTCTCTGGCCTGTCTTGCCTTGAATTCCCCCGAGAGCCCCACGCCTTTTCCTCGTCCGCCCCTGCTTGCTCGAGCGGCCGACAGCTTTTCACCCACCACCTGCCATCCCAATCTCACCGTTGCCTGTTGCCTCCCTGCTGCTGCCGTTGCTTGCGCCCTCGCGCTCAGGACTTGGATTTCCATATACCAGGCTGATTTCCTTGCCCCCGGACCTTTGGGAACAGGACCGCTCTCCCAGAGCGAAGCGCCCCGTTAGGCTTCAACCCTCCAGGCTCCCCATTCCCATAGCAGCCACAAGGAATTCCGGATTGTTTCCTGCTCTATTTTCTTGCTTTCTTGCTCCACAGTCATGGGTTCAAACATATTGCGAAACTGGTTCGTGCCCAAGGATGGCATCAACCGCCAGGTCATCTCTGCAGACATACAGAAGTATCTAGGCAACGACGCGACCGTCCGTCCTGGCAAAGACAAAGAGGTAGGAAACAATACGACATGACCAGCGCTTATGCTTTCAACAACACTCGGCCGGGCCTGGCTGACCTTGTCACAGATCGAGGGCTACTGGATCAAAGCATACAGAAACCTCACCTCAGTACGTCTCTCTCGCCGCGACTCTCTTTTCGCACTTGCTAACCTCGACGCAGGAGATGATCAACGATCTCCGAATGGCCTCGACCAAGTGGGAGCAAGAACAGCGCTCCGGCCGTCGAGGCATGAACTACGAAGAGTCACACACATACAGACAAGCTACAAACACCGGATCCAACGGTAATGGTCCTTATCGCGCCAGCACCAACTCACCCCAGCTTTCTGGTGACGGCTACCTTCCCCCCAACGGTCATGTTTCTCACCCTGCTGCCCCGAGGATGCCTGTTCTGGACATGGCTTCCTATGATGATCCCAGACGTGTCTATGGTGCTCCTCCCCATTCCGCGGCCCCCGTTACCTCTGCTTTTGGAGAACCCCCTTCCATGTATGCTTCGCACCAACCCAGGCCGCCAGCCAATGGATATGGTCCTCCAGGAGATTTCTACAATGGTCATCCCGGATATGCCCATGATGCTGCTCCTCCGCCCCATATTAGAGGCCCTCCTCAGTATCCTCCTCAGTATCCCACAGGGCATAGAGATCCCAGGGATGATCCCAGATATGCTCCGGAATACCAGGATCAGATGCGATACACTAACTATCCTCCGGTATCTGTCGCACCGAATGGAGCCCCGAGTCCACAGACCACAAGGTCGGATCATTATATGACCACGACCACCACACGCGGACTGACCCCACCCAGTAACTACCCTCCGCCGCGCATGCCACAGTACGACTCGTATGGACGCCGTAAGTCCTTTGCTAACTGACAATCCTTATTGGCCAGTGACTAACAACCCTCTGCCCGTCTACAGCTTATCCTGCCTCGACGCCCATGCCTGATCAATCTTATGCTCGTCCGTCCCCTGTGGACCCCTCTTACGGCCGTGAACGTCCATCTGCTCCTCCTGGCTCGGAACGTGGCGCTCCTCGTCGCAGGATCAATTAGGATCATGTTCGGTAACGTGCCAGTCCTGTCGTACAACCATGGAGTTCTCATGACTTGGAAGGGGCTGTTTTCTCTAGTCTGATGGATTCCGACTTCTCAATGGTTCTGCTGCCTTCGTATGTCTCTTGGCTGGTCCACAACTTGGCAATTATGCGTGTTGCTCTCTCTTCTCCCACTGGTTGTCTTGTCCTTGCTCCATCGAGTCATACCTGGATTGATGGACAGAGGATCTGAGGTTGCCACCACATATATTTTTGGACCAGCAGAGCCTCTGCCCAGCACTATTCGGAGTAAGCATCGAGATTGTTAGTCTCGGTTTTCAGAATCACCAGACGCAGTCCTGCGCACGGATAGATGCCGACGTAGTTTTTGTTTTTCTGCATGACAAGCCGGGTATGGCTTGTTCCCGGCGTTTGCTTTACGAGGTAATCTATCGCTTGGATTTGGACAAAAGCCTTGGGATCTCCCAGGCACGATTTCTTTGAGATATACTATGATGATCTTTGTCTCGCCTGCGCATTGCCATGTTGGACATCATCTAGGGAAAGCCTAGATTTCCGCCAGGATGGTTTTACGTGTGCCGGAAAGCCTTTTCCTTTTCTTTTCCTATACGGGCTCATCCCTGAGCATTCTGACCATGGACTTCCTCTCATTTTATGAATGTTTGCAATGTTGGCCATTTCTATACCTCTGGTTACAATACCCCTTATGGATTGTTTTCATGCATTTGAGTCTGTTTCCTTGTCCGATATATATCATGCTTAAGCCAGCGTCCGACTCATTGGCCTAGTGCAATTGTTCTCAAAGCTGAGATTTGGCCTTCACCACTCTGAAACCCCATCTTGGCGCATGGACTCTGATTTCTTTGCCTTCGCTTCTGGTTTGTATGGCAAGAACCACTTCGTCCTTCGTCAGCTTGACTAGATCACCTTGGTCTTTGTGTCGGAAACCGCTATCGGTAGGCCACAATTGAACGAGATCGCCCTCTTTGAGTTTGACAGGATCAATCTCGTCCACGCCGGTTTGTTGATCATGATACGATGCAGATACGATGTGCTGCATTGCAGCCTGACCATCTAATGAGACTGCTTTTGATGACTTTTCTGCGTCCTTGACTGTTTTCTTGAAACGGCCTAGCCATGCCCAAGTCTTGGGGTGTTGGTCTTTGGAGAATGTCTGCTTGGGAAGCATGTCGCCAATCCAGATGAAGGGCCAAGCGGCTGGAATGCGATTCATCAGTTTCCATCGTTCGACCGTTTGCGTTGCTGGCAACCTTACCGTGAATGTCTGCCAGACTGACTATGTCTGTTCCTCCAATCCATCGTCTGTCATCACTGAGTAGAGCCTCGAGTATGTCGAATGCATGCCTGATGTGTGCCAACGCTTCAGGGTACCCCTTTACACGAGCCTCTTGAGACCAACTAGTACCCGTGAAATCAGCCCGATCTTTCAAGAACTTTTCATCCTTCATGGTCGGCAGATCAGGCGGAAGCGCCTGTGCCGCCTTGGAGAAGATACCCGCATCCACTGTAAACTTCTCGAGTAAGGCTTCCAAGCCTTTGTTGTCGGGCGTCGATAGCGGTGGGTGTGACGACGATGCTGGGAAGCTTTGCTCTAGTCTTGCTAGGATCAGGCGGGTATCGTAGTAGACATCGCGACCAATGGATAACAGAGGGATGCGACGGTAATTGATGCCCAACTGAGCCAAGTCGGGTCGAGGGAGCGTCAAGGGCTGTATGCATTCGGCATAGGGAATGCCGCGTAGCTTCAGATACCAGACGATTCTCTTTGCAAATGGAGAGAAGGTGTAGTGGAAGAGGATAATGTCATTTGGGACATTTTGGGTCGACATGTTTGTTGCATTTGATGAACTGGATGGATTGTCGTGTGGTTTTACATTGTCTTCACAAAGCCGAGGCCCTCGGCGTGGGTTATATCTATCCATTCCCCTCCCCATCAATCCAATACTCTGTAAGCTCCATATGTTCATCATTCGACATAAGGCACTGTGCTTCAAGGCCTTTTATCTTTGGATCAACCCCTGCTTCAACACAGTTGAGGCATTGTTTGGAAAATAGCTCGTTGTGCGGTCGACCCTGACATGGCGTGTGACGAATGGGTTGGGGCGGGGTACAAAGGGTCTAAACGCGCCATGGCTTGCAGATCAACAGAACCATAATACTCGAGCACATGAACTCCAATACGACTCGAACTCTTGGATGTGTTTGAGAACAGCAGATTGAGACGAGGTATATACATGGCAGCAAGTTTGTGTATATAGATCACCACGGTGTCGGTGCTGTTGGAAATGTCCTTGGATGCCGTGTCTTGCCAGAAGGACGGGGGCATCGATACCAGGATCCGGGTGTCGGCACGAGACTTCCGTACTCGGATATTTCGGACCCCTTCAACCTGAGGATCGATCTGCTTTGCGCGCTTCAAAGCTGGTGAAAGACCATGGCCAAAGGTGAGTGCAGGCAGCGATGCAAGGCTTTATCTGAGGGGCACTGTCTCGTGTTGTGAGGGAGCAGCGACGGCCGTAAAGATGGCTGTGGTAAGCTTAGAGTTATAATTGGCCACGATTGTCTGATGGGCGCGAATAAGGTGCGAGAGTCGTCGTCACCAAAACGTTTGTGTTTCTTTGTTGCCTATTCCATCCCCTTGCCTTCTTTCTTCTTCATCGCCTCAGTCATCACACCAATCTTCAAAATACCACAAAACCATCTCGCATTCAACACACATAGCAAATCCACTATCCTGACAACAACCAAAATGCTTGGCCGCACATTTGGCGCGCTCGCCGCCCTCTCGCTAGGCGCAAACGGCATTCTTCTCCCGCCTGGTATTAGCAAGATCTCCGACTCCCGCAGTGGAGCCCTGGGACTCTCTCTCGACCCCAAGTCTCAGGCCGTCAAGGTCCATTGTTCTGGATGCGCCTTTCCCTCGCCTCAGCAGGAGTCGGTTCAGGAGAAGGGCGATGATGATATTGTCTGGATCCAAGGCGGCTCCAAGGACGTCGTCTTCAACTTTACCATTGACGACAACGACAAAGACCTTTTGCTGAATGGCGTCAAGGTCTATCCTGTCGATGGCACTTTCACATTCGATGAACCCACCGTTGGACAGATTCACTCATCAGCCTCCCTATCTTACATCAAGAACAACCCGGAGCAGATCACACCCCTCCGCGTCTCATCGTCTGGCATGAGTGTACACGAGGAGACTGTTTCCTCCCTCCACGATGTGCTTGTCAGCATCAACTACCAGGTTGGCGAGCTAGAGTCGCAGCCCATGGCCATCGATGCCGTCGACCTCAAGCTTCTCAAGGGTGCCGACGGTTCGCTGATGATCATCTCGGTCGATGCCGCTCCTCCCAAGCACCCCTTCGGCACCACTCCTCTGTCTGGTGTGCAATCCAAGGACTGTGGCATGCTCCCCGCTGCTCTCTGCAAGTGGAAGTCTGTTGTTGGAGACAAGATTTCCGACTTCAAGCCTAGCATGCCTCATGCATTTGGCGGCTGTGGTGGTCGTAAGCCTCCTCACAAGTTGCCAGGCCACATTAGACCTCACTTTGAGATGCACCCCGACGTCCCCAACGCTGGGGATCGTCCTCACCACCCTCACGGTCCTGGCTCTCACCCCCGTCCTCATCACGGTCCCCACGGTCCTCACCATAGACCCCACCACCACAGACACCACCACTTCCTCCCTGCCTTTGTTCATGCCTTTGTCGCAGTTCTGATTCCCGTCATGGCTGGCGTGACCATGGGAATGCTAGTCAGCCTGATTGGCATGCTCGTTGGTCGCTTGATCTCGTTCTTGTGGATCAAGTTCGGACGTGGAGGTCAGCGCGGCTACGCCAGTGTCGCTCAGTCCGAACAAGACACCGAGAGCGTCGAAAAGGGCATCGTGGTTGTTGAGAGCAACGTCCACGAGGAGCCTCTGCCCAAGTATGAAGATGCTCCTGCATATGACGAGAAAGACCACGAGTAGACGTGCTACTTAAAGTGTGGGCCTCAACTTTTCTGCCTTAGTACTTTGAAAACATGCTATTCCTTTTGTATTCATCCATGGAACCTATATGCCGGTCGGCCGGCCCGCCTTCGCTCTATTTCCATCAAGTCTTGTGCTTTTACATAGCTTTCATTTGGCCCCTAAGGTTCTACGACGTATGTCACAAATCCAAAACTATTCATGTGCTCTTTGGAAACCTTCCGTGTCTTCCTCGTGAACCTGTCTCGGAGACTGACAAGGGCATTCCCTGCATATGCATTTTCCTTTTTCTTCCGGGTTGATTCATGCCCTCACGAGCACGTTTATATCTAGGGCTGTCTTTCGACCCTGATTTCCCAGACCTTTTCCGCTTTCTACGCAACGCAGGCATAGCAACTCTCTTAAGCCGCGCCTTGAGTCAACAGAAAAGCAAGATTCATGCAATGGGTTAGGGCAAGGTTTTTTGCCCTTCTTTTTTTCTTTGGTTTTACCTCCAGCCATTTTGTGCCTTGTCAGTGTAAACTTTTTCTTTCTTTGCTTGACATCGGGAAAGGTCCTCGAAACCTGGGTTTCTGTTGTTCGGTTCCAGATGTTGTGTGGATATGGTGAATGCTATAATTATGCATGTTTCGAAAATATTCCTCTATCTTGGGATCTTTGAGAAAGAGTACATGGCCTTTTCTTTCTTCTTTGTTTCCTTTCTTTCTTTTTTTTCCCCTTACCCCTTTCTTCTTTCGTCCTCGGAAGGACTACCTACATGTGGTGATTCTGTAGATTAGAGTACTTGCTTGGTTGGTCTCTAGGGTGTTGTTGTGATGGAAAGAATGTTTGGGCCATACTGCAGACACTGCAGCCGCGAGATCTGGATGTAGACTCTGCAAAGCAGCTGCAGCAGATGCAGGACATACATGCAGCATGCGGATGTTGCGTGGCTTTGCAGACTGCTTGCACCGAGATTTGTAACGCTCATATCACGCTGGTGCGGTTGTTATATGTATATGCAGCTGCACATGTGGTTATGCGCACTCTCCATCGGATGTGAGAACATCCTGTACCGAAGCTCTGGTATGTAAAGCCACCTCGAAAGACGTGCTCAAGATGCATCATGCATGTGGACTCTGTGCACGTTCTTACCATTGAGGTGATCAAGTGAAGAAACGGAGCTAAAGAAAACAGAAGCAAGAAAGGTACGGCGGAATTTTCGGAGTCTTCTGTGCTGGAGTGCAGTGCAATCATGCATCGTAAGATTCAAGCCCTCCTGTTGCATTGTAACAGCCAGTGCAAACGCATACATTGTCTAGACTCTGAGATGCTATCTGAAGAATCTGGGTGTCAACGCCACTCTATCGGCAGGTACGATCGAGTATGGGTTACACTGATGCAGAGCAAGGACGTGACAGCAGGATGGAAAGAACGACCCTAATCAATCTCTCTCAAATTCCCGGCTGGGACTTCCTAAATTCCAGCAGGAACGATAGGAAGTCGTCGTACTTTCCCGCCGTAAAGAGCAAGTTTGCGTCCGAGGATCTCAACGAACAATAAATTGCCCTGAATCTGAATGCATACTCTTCACTACTGCAACCTAGTTGCCTGAGTCGAGGCTGACTCCTTTTATTGCAAGACCCTGCTGTATGACTTGCGCTTGCGATATTGATAGACCTGTGTATTGCCCTGACAGGGCAACATAGGCTTCCTTGGTGTCGTTGAGTTCTGCAGGTGCTTGGCTGTACATCAACTGCATGCTGGTGCTTTCCGAAGAAGAGTCACAGTAGTGGAAATGCGATGTTACGTCTGATCAGATACCTGAAGCAGGCAACGCCAATGGCTTACTTGTGCGTATGCTTGCGTGCTGGCCAGATGAAGATGGACGGCAGAGATCTAGCCCTGGTATCCACACTCTTGCTGCGTCAATCATTTCTTCCATCTTCCATGTCAATTGGGTTGGTGTGGGACGTTTTGTGGACACCGGATGTGATGAACGTTCTACTGTTTGGAGAGGCGAGCCTCATGTCTCTTTTGAGGATATGGTCGAGTCAGCGCCATGGCTGAGCACGGGTGGGGGAAGGCGCCAGAGTAACGTATCATGCTCAAGGCGCCTGAGCGATTGTCTTGCGCAAAGAATCACGGGCCGAGAGAACATCTGACCTCGTCGACCAGGCAGACAAACCCTTCGCCTCGCTTCTGACATCTGTCGTTTTTCATTCTGCGACACTGGAGCATTGTTGCAATTTATGCCCGGAGCACATATGGAACAACGACGGCTGTCACGGTCAAGGCAAAACAAGAATTCAATATGGGCAGATTGCGGAACGGTTCGTCGCCGGTATGGCCGTGATGGCTGCCGAAGCGTTCGTACTGTGCGTAAAGAGCCGGGACCTCGAGAATTTGGAAAGACGATATTGGTGGAGAATCTCCCTTGTCTGGCTGCAATCAGAAAGCTCAAGGTTCTGATTACAGTATATAGGTCTTGGCTCCTAGGTTGTGGACCTACAGATATCATCTTGCCCGTCAATCTGTAACTGCAAACTCTCTTGTTGACAGTCACGATGATATGGTCCAGAACGCGGTGGCGCATCTAAGACAAATCGCATGCATCCTGGTTTTCTTGAATCCCTTGTGTGCCAGGTCCCGGATTCACTTTGATTGCAATTATTGCGCGAGGCAACTTGTGATCTGCGAATTAATATAAATGTACCACAATCGGTGATCACGAAGCCCAAATCCCTTCAGGGCGGTGACGCGATGCTCTTGACTGTGACTGGGGCCGTGAGTACACGTAGTGCTGTGGCTGGAGTTTGTTTTTATCCTCTCACCGTGCTCTTTCCCTGTGCCGTCTGCAGGCACGGTCAGCATCAGAGAAGTGTCAAGGCCCCGCGGACAGAACAGGTTGGAAGGTTTCATCTCATTGGGGGTCCGGATGGACGACGCGACAGGCTACAGCCAGCGGCCCGTTTTTTGAGAAGACGGTGTGCGCTGTGATGGCGGTGACGTGCACAAACCATGATTCGTTCTCTGTCAAGAAGGGGTAATAGCGTTGGTGTGGTAACACAGTCACGCGCGAAGGATCAAAAGGCTGTCAGGACGGTGACAAGTGTGCCACTTGTCTCGAAATTCCCCTTCTGGTTTCAGCAAGGAGACAGTTGTCCAACTTGTCAGTGGCGCGAGTCCACGGCAATAACAAGTTCCAAGCATGCGTGATAGTAGCTTGACGGGACGAACATTCGAATTGTACCTTCCAACCCTTGCCCTACTGGCGAGCACCGCGTTGGCGCTCAATGGAGCCAACAGGGCATTGCTGTCTCGAGTCATGATGAGATGTCAAGACTCAAGACTCAGGGCAATCCGTCTCCAAAACGTTGTCGAACCCAGTGCAAAGGACTGGACGGGTTAGTGGCCGCCCATGTCCGGCAGCCGAGCCGACTTGCTGAACAGACAGGAGACTGCGCCTCTGATTGCCCGCGGACTGTGGAGAGTTAGATGCCAACCAGACGTAACGCGGTCTTCGCCGAGAGATCTCAAGCACGTTCGAGCCACGATCTCTCCGTGATCAACCGCACACTTTCTTGGCGATGAGTCCGGTCTGAGCCGGCCGCGCTAGGAACTTAGACTTCTCGGCTCTTATTGTATCTACACGTTCGTAGATCGCGCGAAATTACACTCGCAACTTGTGGCCGTCGCCAGCTGAGTCGGTTTAATTGTCGTTGATTGTGGGCGCAGAATGGTGCGCACGACTCGATGGATTTCCTTGTACTGGAAATAAGCAATGTTTCAGCCAGAATAGCCTGGTCGATGAGGAACGCATTTATGTGAAGCATAAAGTGCACGCCTTACCGCTGCCCTCTACTGAGACTCGAGTCCGAGTCAAGTCACAGGCCGATCTCTGCGAGCTTGGGTTCCCTCGGAAGGAGCTCCTCCAGATGATCCGTACAAGTATAGCGAAACCAAGCTTCGACTTGCCATTTCATCTTTCTGATCTTCATCTGATTATTCCCTGTCAGTCCGTATGGCTCGCGACTCGACTCTCTCATTCTAATCGATCCACTAGCGGCCAGAATGCAGCTTGGTTGAATAAAGTTCAATGACAGGTTGAGACTTGATACGTCCGTAAGAGTGGAATCAAAGGATGAACTTGCAAACGCCCTCGTGTCGTGCTGTCAAAGAAAGCGGTCGGTGGGCCCGAGGTGAAAAGAATTCGCCAGCAACGTCTGCCCCCCCGGGACCTTCTCTGTTTTAAACTTCCGTAACCGTGTCACGATTGTTCCATGTCCCCACCTTGCGGTGTCGTCCTCGGTTTGGGACTTCTCCAACCACCTTGGAAGCAGGAGCAAAAGCCTGGGAGGCTACCGTCGCGGCTGTCTGACCAGGTTCGGCGTTACGCAATCAACTTCTTGGATGATCTTCTCCAAACTCGCCTGTTGACAAATCCTCACTTGTATCCTTGTGTCAAGTAGTCGGTCGACTTGGATAGGTAGAACTGCTGCTCCCAACTCATGTTCAAGTTTTGTGAAGATCTAGACATTATTATATGTGACGTATATACATGGATGTGTGTTAAAAGTTTCTTTAGATCATTCCGGGTATCTGTGGTTATCCCCTTGCGTGTTCCAGACCAATTTACATGCCCCGGCTACTCTGGCCTCAATCGAGTAGCATGCCGCGATATTGCAACCCCCCCCCTCGTATCATGCCTCGCCAGATATTCCCTGCTGGGAAGGACAAAAAAAAACTCCGTGCAATGTACAGAATGAGATTCGCTGAACCAAATGAGAATGACAATCCTGGAAATTGACGTTTATTGCATATCGTCGTTACGGCTCCCAGCCCGACTCTTGTCACGCTTTTCTCTGAGCTCGGGACAGCGACGTCTGTGGTTGATGAACCAGTTGCTGACCTGAAAAGAATGTCAATAAGCAATCACCGATATGGTTGATACTGATCAAATTTTACCTGAGTCAAATTGATGCCGGCAACAGCGGCGAAATGCCTCTTCTGTTCCTCACTGGGATAAGGGTTGTGCATGTTTTCGTCAAACCACCGCTTCATGATCTCTGTCGATTGCTTAGGAAGATTGCTTCTCTTCCTTGATTTCCCGTTCTGGTACTCGTAGTGTGATGGAACAAAGAACGCGTGAGAATACGGGTGTGGAGCGTTGCCATAAGCTTGGGGGACATCAAGTCTGGCTCCTGATGTGTATTCCTCGCGATACACGCTGCTTGCTGCAACAGGCATGTACGGCTGGCGTGGAGGCTCGACAGCATATCTCTCGCGAGCAGGTTGAGGTTGATATTCGCCGTAACCCGAGTGTCTACGCATATCTTCATCCTGTGAAACTGAAGAGGCGTTGCTGTACATGCTCGAGCGGTTACGGGCTGTCAACATGGGGTCAGATGTAGCATAGACATCAGAACGAGGAAGAGCAGGGCTTGGGTAAGTCCTTGGCAAGTCCGCCCTTTGGCCACGAAGGTCTGGAGAGGCGTGGTGACTGTGAATGACAGGGCTACGGCTAGAAGGAGTAGGCAGATCAAATTGCGAACGGGGCCTTGTCTCTTCATGACGAGCTGGCATGTAAGGAAGGCTGGTAGGAGCAGAGTCAGAGAATGTTCGTTCCGGGGTACGAGCATCCCAGCCCGAGTCAGTCCGTGTCCTCTTGTTGGGATAAAGAGCTGCTGGCTTGTAGGTGGGTTGGTGATCATATATCGGCTCTCTAGGCAGAGGCTGTAACGAATGACCTTGAGAGGGAGGTGTTGCGGGCGGGCTCATTCCCGATTCTCCGAGAACCTGGATATTCATGAGTTCATGTCTCGGTTGGTCGTTTATGTTAGTGGCTGCTTACCGATCTCAACGAAGGCAAAGAAGGCTTGCTAACCTCACCACTGTTGTACGGCGGCGAGTGTGTGCGAGTCGAATGTGAGGTGGAAGAGTAAGAGGCATGGTGCACAGGAGCGTCTCTACGGATCGAATCATGATACATGCCGAAGCTGTGCCGAGAACGGTCGATAAAGGTGATGCCGTCCATGTTGCTGGTGGTGGTGTCGGAGATAATGAGGTGGTGATTGGGTTGGATGTGACCAAGACGTCGAGGTACAGTCGTTGAGCAAAGGTGGCCCGGAAGGTAAGATGAGTGAGTCCGATGATAAAGGGATGAAAGCAGAGTTCCTAGATTACCAGATGGATGGGATCACGAGGCGGAGGTTACAGGTCGAGTCCCGGGTACAAAAGCACATGTATCGCCCGCTGGTGCTGGACGGGCGGTGCAGCTCTCATGTATAATTTTGGACATGAAGCACGCTCCATCGTTTTGAACGGGCCTCCCTGGGAGCCGTCAGTGACTGTGCTAGCGGCCTGCGCCAACAGACACCAAGTGCAAATCATCGTCGGTGCATTGATCGGGATGGCTTGACTTAGCACGCCGGCCAACCTGTCACAACCGTCCCTGGCGTCTTGGGACGCGGCACCAAAAGAAGACAATGCAGATGCCGACGACATAGCAGTGGGTAGCGGAAGCTCGCGCACGAGCCGTTGTCCGGGCGGAGGTTTAAAACGCCATGCACCGTGATGTATGTCTCGAGCTTCCGAAGTTGGGTAAGTTGGCTGCTTTGATTATGCTTCTCATCCAACCCATGCAAGGCAGGTCCTGGGAGTTTGGCGCTTCTGCATGCCTGCTGAACCTACCTGGGCGGAGACTGGGACGCAGGGGTTTCTTTCCTTCTTGCCTGTCCTCATATCTTGACGTCTAAAGCCCCTGACTTTTCGTGACGCTCGTCAATCTCATTTTGACTGCCCGGGATGGGAGAGTCGTAATCTGCGCTGCCGCCTGGCATGCCGCTACACACCTCGACTCACAGCCGGTTTCAAGATGCCATGTGGTGGTACCAACGAGAAAGAAGGCTGTAGTGGTTCCTCGTGAGCGGCACTCGCAGCTGGATTCCGCCTACGCACGAGACGCTTCTCCAGCGAGCGTAGTAGGATGCAGCCCAAGTCAACGACTTTAGTCATACACAAGTCATGTCTCCCCACAGACAAGGCGCGCGGCACGTTTGGTATATCAGCACGTTCTAACTTAGATCTGTGACAGCCTGTCAGGTACATATGCCAGCTCGAGACCGAGAAGTCTAGTTCAGGCAGAGACACATCTCTGGCTGGTGGATATGTAGCTTTACAGCTCACACAATCTACCCAAGGCTCCCCGGCTTTACATTGGCTGCGGCGGACCGGTGATGTAACCTTCTCTCTGCCAGACAAATGATACCTTCGTCGGAGCGCGAATCCTAGAGAACCCACTCACGACAATCATCCTTGGAATTCGTGAGCTAGGGCAAAAGGGAGGTGCAGGACGACCCTGGGATCTGCACGTCCAGTATTGGAACGCACGCAACGATAGCGCTGGGCCGCAGACGACCGATCTGCTGGGATCAGTGTGATTTTGCGGCCTCGGCCAGCTGGACGCTCTGTTGTTCCATTGCGCCGTTCTGCTGCGTGCACGCTTTTGGAACATGATGATCTTCTGGCTCAGCTGCCTGACAGGGATCTCCGAGTCAGCCAGTGTAGGAGCCGGTCTTTCAGCGAGCCAAAAGTGAACCCAAAACGGCGAAGACGCCACGATGGAAGAATGATTTGTGTTTTTGCCGTCTCATATCTGGGCAAAGTTGACAGTAGCGGCCGCACCACTGACGTGCAGGCCAGGGCTCATTATCTAGAGGCAGTTGCACGACTCATGATGATTTAGATATGCATTGACACTTCTTGGCATTTGTGCCCCCTTAGATCAGTAACCCCGTCTCTCTTTGTCTTGTACTCGGTGTACGGAGCTCGCACCAGATCGTCAGTGGTCACGATAGACAGTTGTCGTGGACGTTGGCACCAGGATCATACATGGAATGACACTCCGCATTGTGGGTCACGGTTTTATCCCCTCGGAGTATAGGAGGGCAAGGGCGCGTCTTTTGCGGCTTGCGCTGGTGGCTCGAATAATCTCTTTTTCTTGACAAGCTCCATCTGCTTCGGATCTCGTGGCCGCTCTAGCGGCGCTGCCTACAGAGAAGAACAGGTCCACACATCAATAGTCGACGCTGATCCCATTTTCTGTCACGACAGATTAGGTCTCTGTAGACGAGAGGGTCCTGGAAAGTGAGCCCTTTGCTGCTTTGTGTGCACGTACAAGCGAGCTCTTGCGAGCGTCTTTGAATAATCATTCATTGCCTCGACGTGAATCAGGACGTTGCATCTGCCGTATGTCCTTGGATGTGTTGACTGCTATTGTCTCAACGCGACTGCAGTGTTACGCATGTTCTCTCCAAGTCAGCACAATAAACACCTAAACGTTGCTTCATGCGCGCTTCGATGCGGCACCCAGAAGCCGGTTCAGCAGATTGATTGGACATCCCGAACGGCATGTCATTTTCTCGTCTGTGAACAAGGTGCGGGTGTCCCCGCTTTGATAGGTGCCGGGATCGATCTTCATGCCTTTGCCGCTACCAAGGTCAGCCAGCTGCATATGCACGTTGCTGAGGCCTTCTGATCTTGCGAGCGCAGGATACAAAACCGGGATGGGCCCTATAAATTTTACCGAGAATTCGGGTCTCTGCAAAGTCGACTCTCATGCCTTGCTCCTTGGACACCCACAATCTCTCGAAGCCGGGGAAACGCGTGCATTACACGGCGTCTTGGGACATTCCACAGGTATGGGACATGGTCTAGAAATTCGTGCAGCGTTTGGCTCGCTGTGCACCCACACTGCCCAATTCGCGCGACTAGCGACGATTTGAGCGCGATGACTGACGAGACTCGTGTTATGGACTAGGATATCGCCTTATGGATATCTATAAAATATTGCTTACAACGTCTATGATTTGCCAAGCAGGGTCTCTAATGCTACCTAACCGCCCATGCAGCCGGTAGGCCATCACACGCAATCCGTATTGCAGGCATGTGGGATCCATCACCTCCTTTAACCGAAAGATGCTGCTCTGCGGCACAGACATTGTGTAACATGATCATGGACTGGACAGCCCCCGATCCTGAACCAAGATCAGAGCTTGCCTTCGCCATGAGTGGCATACGAAAACAGCCAATGACCTGCTACAAACCTTCCCCAATGCCTGGTCTTATAGAGGCTACACGCGTTCTGCCTACACAACAACACAATGCGGTTGTTGCAACGGTTACTCTCACAGATCCGCAGCTGGTTGGGGTGACGGTCCGCACGTTCAGGCAGAAGGGGTGCAGCCACCGTTCCCTCGAGCCATCACACCGCACTCTGCGATCTTGGGTCCTCTTCTCTCGGGTCCCGCAAGTGTAGATCTGACAGGCGGCAACAGGCAAGGTACCCCTGCCCACGGCTCGCCAAAGGCTCGCCAAAGGCTCACACGAAACACATCCACTCGAAGGCAGGAGCACACTGGTTCGTTGGCGCTTTGCGTGAACTGCAACGCCACGGCCTTGGTCCACGCCTCGAGCGATCTCGACGTTGTGCAACCTCACCACGTTCCCAGCACTGTGGGTCTCTTCGATGATAGGGTCCGGCCCGCCTTGTTGACGTTTACGCCGTAGTCACGGATTGAGTTAACACGCGAATCCGATCGCTCTCCGTGCTAGCTACGTACCTCTTGTCTCTCGTGATGAAAAAGAGCTGCCGCATATGTGATTGATCGAAATCTATGCGCGCTCTCCCTACATCTCATATGGATCCCACTCCATGTACACCGACCATCACCTTGCACGATGAAGCAATCTCCGATCCTGGTAACCAATTCCCACAGTACTGGGACGTTATGGGCTCATGGCCTCCTCCCTTTACAGAAACCTTCGCTAAGGTGCATACACCAGCCTTGTATGCTTGGCTCGCAGTCATGCTACAGAGTCCTTGCGTTGCATTGCCGCCCTGCGTTAACATCTCCGAGTGCCGGTTTGATTCGCCAATTACACTTCTTGTCTGCACTTTCACGTGGACGAAGGTGTCGTTGACACGCCCTTGACCTTTGTACTGATTGCTTCATGCTCTCACATCAGTTTCGTTATTCTCATCCTATACTGACCAGATCCCAAACTCGCATTCACAAGGTGAGTCTCTACATCACTGCCGAATACTTGCCTCAATTTCCAGTCATGCACATCGCCCCAACTTTACATAATACATCTGTACACGAACCAGAATTTCAAAAGAATCTATACCCACCCGCTGTCACCATCCCCTTGGTTTGCATGTCGGTTAGAAGGAAGAACCCACACCAGCCAGAGTGACAGCCTACACGAGACATCGACCATAACCACACATGCACGAATCGGAGGCGATTTGACACGAAATGGGCGCATCGCAAATCACACAAAAGCTGCCCACCGCCAATCTGACATTTCGGTCGTGAGCGGGCGAGCCAGATCGCAAGGGCGTCCGTTGTGCTGATGGGTATCCCACAGGTATGGTAGGTCATCTGTACCTGAAACCCGGGCACACCGAAGAAGAGGGATAGACTGCAATAAACAAGAGCCTGGGATCCCTTTGCTCCACGTTCGCCTTTCGCGTGGGTGGTTGCTTGGGAATGCGGCTATGATCTTGAATCCATCATACTGGTAACGAGGTTGATGCACCTGAGTTGGATCAGAAGCGATGACGACAAAATATTTGCTTTCTTCTTGTTTATTCTGATGGTCATTGAATTCGTATCCATAAGTCTAGGTCGTGTGCGTTGTGCAGTCTATATACAATGTTTGATGAGCGGGACAGGCGCCCAAAACGCCCTTCCGAATGATCCCAAACGCCTTCGCTATGTGATGTATGATGTCAAATGCATCACCGGGGACCCAAGCGGAGACGACCACGAGAGGAGGCGTCAGTCGTTCCGCCATTGCATGGGTCGCGGGATTTTTTCCCCAGGTAATGTGAGTCTAGGAGGGATTGAATAGCAAGACTGTTCATCTATGCAATCAAAACGAATGCGACAATCAATGCTGTGATCAAAGAGAAATTTGAGACTCCGCTGCGAGTAGAGCCAGAACTGACAGGGGCTGAAGCGGCAGTGCTCACGTTTGACCTGCCGACAGGACTGGTGACACCGTTCAGCCTGTCTGCAGTTTCGATGGCTGGACCAACATTGAAAAAGTCCACCAGAATATATGTTGGAGCTTGGCCATAAGTATTGGTACACTCTGTCGCAGAAGTCCCCAAAGCACCGGTGCCACCCGACGCCGAGTTTGTGGTGCTGAGATTTCCAAGGTCGGGAGACTCGATGGTTGTTCCAAATAGGCTTGTAGTTTCGTAAAGGAAGTGGTTCATGAGCGGCATCATGTTTTGTTGCAGTGCAGAGCTTGTAGTAACAGTAGAGGGACGATTGGCTGCACAGGAGAAATTGGATGGAGATGTGTTGTCGTAGTTGTTCTCAAAGATGTATGTGAACTCATCCATGAGATAAGGCGCAGCGGAGTTGTCATCGAGACTAGCGACAAAGTTGATCAGACGTTTTCCATCGGTGATGAGAGTCTGTAGGGTAGGCCAATCGCCTGTAGCTTTGGTCGATGTGGGAGTGAAGGC
Source organism: Aureobasidium sp. GC_Fusr_1 (assembly GCA_026538705.1). NCBI lineage: Eukaryota > Fungi > Ascomycota > Dothideomycetes > Dothideales > Saccotheciaceae > Aureobasidium > Aureobasidium sp. GC_Fusr_1. The sequence goes on along the minus strand of JALPCE010000046.1, from coordinate 64,924 downwards.
GTAAGATGTTATTCCGGCAGTGGTGTATGCACTTGCGAGATCCGAGGCAGATGAGTCGTCCGAGTTGACGAGTAGGACAGTCACCACCTCGTTCGGGTTTCCATCCATCCACGTCTTGATCTCGGAGAGCCAGTCGCTCAACAGTCCGGCATCGAGAAGGGCACAGCTGGAATGGCACATGTGCAATGAGCCATTGTTGTTGTGAACTTGGCCAGTCAGCAGTCTGACACCGGCACTGAGCTGAACAGTGGAGTTGTAAAACTGGTTTCCACTTTCTGAGTTGCCGGTGGATGTATCGCGTAGAAAGGGCGAGTTGTGAGCACCAAGGTAAGTCACATTGTTGTATGTCTTACTGCACAAGTCCGGAGAGTTGTTGCAAGCTGTAGCTCTCTTGGTGACTGCTGCGAAGGCGATCTGAGCGAGAGACGGTAGCAGGAAAAGACCGGTTAGGATATTTGTGCTGGACATCATGATTGCTAAACGGAATGCGTTAGTTGAATAACGAGTGTGGGACCTTGGAGGATACAATACCTAATAGATGTGACACAGGTTTCAAGGCTTAGGTTTCAGATGTCGTCCTGTTTTGAAAGATTCGAAATATTTGTTGTGAAAAGTTGTCTGGAGTAAATCTGGAGGCGAAATAGATAGAAGACTAGAATAGAAGGGACGACCTGGAGGTATATGCTTTTGGGACTCGTCAAGCTGAAATCGAACATAAATCACGAGCAACAATGAATGAAGGCGTGAGGAATATATACAAACGAGTCGAATATAAAAATAAAGATCCGTGTCGTGGTAAGACGCTGCGCCTCACAAAAAGCTGTCGTAATCACTGGGCAGTCCCTTCTCGCATTACGCAGCTCCTCGGCCGATGCCTCCTAGACATGTCGTGATTTGCTTGCCACAAAGACAAGGCGGGATATGAATTGCGGAGTCTGCAAGGTTCTACAACCACTGTTAGACAGACTGTCTTGGATGCAAACGCTGTCTTGGTCGCAAAAGATGGACGGAGGTTGGATGGAGAGTGGGGCAAATTGCCAACCACCGCTCCTCGCTCGTACATGATCAACCAACACAGCGCGCATAAGCCATAGTCAGATTTACGACTTGCAATCACCATCGCCAGGCTTCCAGTACATACAATATGGAGTCCGAGTCAGCAGTCATCCTTAGGGCGCCCGGCGTGTCGCAAAACGCCCAGGCGACGCAGTCGCAGGGGTATTCATCGCCCAGCCTATCTTTTCTGCAAGGCAAATGGCACGTCACTCACAGCACTCTACCCATGTGGAAATCGAAGCGCAATGTTCAGATCACGTACACAGCACTCGCGCCATCAACATCTGACGCTACTCCAGATCAGACGGATCGGCTGGACGATGTTGTGTCATATCAAGGGCTTGATTCAGACAAATTGCATACAGTTCACGGTGTGGACAAGGCCAGCGGCGGTGTTGGAGTGACAGACGTCTGGGACTGGCGTGGTAAAGGATGGCTCATGATTGCCAGTTCTCATTGGGAAGTGCTTGGATGGGCAGACAAGGGAGCGGGCCAAGACAGCTGGGTCGTCACATACTTTGCCAAGACGCTGTTTACACCTGCTGGAATCGACTTTTACAGCAGACGCAAGGAAGGGCTGAGTGAGCAGACAGTGCAGGACATAAAGGCTGCGCTTGCGCGCGTGGACAACGAGGACGTCCGTCGCCTGTCAAGCGAGGTTTTTGAGGTCAAGATGGACTCGTCGGCTCAGGGAGAGAATTAGAGAAGGCAGCGTCTGGCAGATTCAGGCAGGGACACGGCGCAGGATGGTGTGGATGATTAATTGAAGGAGAAATGTCAAGAAGCTGCTTGGTTGTGGGTATTTTGGACTTGGCGGATGGAGCTCTATTGCGGTAATGTACAGTAGGCAAACGTCTAGTTGCTGGAGAACCAAGTCTTGTGGCCCTGCGCGTAGTGTCAGAGCAGTGGTAGGGAGAGCGAGGGTTGTATATTGGGGTGGACGCACGAGGACCATTCTGCCCATCATGTACATGGTGGCAGCCGAGGTCGAGGCCAGCAGGGCGTAGTATGGGTAGAGCATCATCTTGGCGCGAGGGCCCTTCTGCCACTGACGGAGACCGTCGTGGGTCTGGTGCATGCGCTGCCAGTGGGGGACGTTGTTGCGGCGGTAAAGACCGGGAGAGTTGAGGCTGCGAGAGCTGGTCAGCGGTCGTGCACTACCATGGGGATCGCTGCGACACGTCGGGCAGCTGGACAGAGGGGCGATTGACGAACCCAGCCATTGTGAGGGGTGATTGAGTGGAGATTGAGTCGAGCGAGACGGCAAGGACGATAGCAAATGGGCGATGGGCTTTGTCGTCTGCGTTGCGTGACGGCCATGGACAAGGTCGTCGGCACTTGCCGCCCGTGTCTAGTCTCCGCATGCGCCTTCGCCGAACAATTATTGCGGCAGGAGCTCACGATGGCACAGCAACAGCAACAGCAACAGCAGCTGCTTTGACCGGCAGACGTCTCCATGTCTTCTGACAGAGGCTCGCGCGTGTTTGCACTTTCCCTCCGTTCATGCCACCCGGCGCGCCTGCGCTCCACAGAGGGTTGGCCCGACCTCCAGCTCTAGCCTCGCATCTACGTCTAGTTCCTCGACACCCACACTCGACTCTGCTCTCACGCCGCCCGCTCCGCACCCACGCACTTGCTTCTCGTCCGACCGATCCGTCCGCCGCTGTTCCTGTCGCTAATGCCGACCATGTCCGTCAAGAGCTAGACAATGCCCGCAAGGGCAGCCAACACCTGCCTACAACCGGAGTTTCACACACCGAGCGCAAGAACTTTCTTGCTCGCTTGACCTCATGGATGCCCTTGTTCCAGCGTCTACAAACCAGTCCAGACGCCTTCTCCACCTTCCGCTACGAGGCCGACGTGTGCAATCGCCTGCCCGTCCCTGAATCTGGAGACACTCGCTTGGTCGATCAATCGCAGTACCTACAAAATGTCAACCTCTGGCTCGAGCTGCTCCGTTTCCGCCTACGTTTGGACGGCCAGCAAGGTGTAATAGACATCGTCCAAGCCATCGCTCATCGTCGTGTCATCTTGCCTATACGTGGTCCTCAGGCCGATCAACTCTGGTCAACCCTCCTCTGGTCCGCCGTTCAGTACCCGAAGATGCTCCACCATCTCTATCCTTATCTTGTCGAATCTCTGCCTCGCTCTGGTCTGCTTGACATCCGCCTATACACGCGTCTCATGGGCCCTCTGTTGCGTCAGAACCCCATGTTTGCTGTAACCTGGCACAAGCGTATGCAAGCTGATGGCTTACTCCCACCCGCTTTTGTCTCAGTTCTGGCCCAATTCGTTACCGATCTTTGTTGCAGTAACCACAAGTCCAAGGCTATCGAGGTCTTCAAGAAGATTTATACTTCAGCCAAAGTTGAACACGCATACGATGAATGCATGCTACCTATCTGTCGCTTGCTCGACTTTTCTGATGCTGTGGATATGCACGCCTTCTTTGAACGGCATGATGACCATCCTTCACTCTCCATGCAGTCCATGCCTGTGATAGTTCATTTGATCGAGCACACTTGGCTTGCCAAATCAAACATGAAGTCTATGAAACCATCCACCAGACCTCGCATTGCCACTCAGATCTTGGACGCTCAATATCACTTTGACCATTTGAAGCCTACTGAGTCTGATGTGCCACCTGCTGACGCCACCATGCCTCCTTTCACTCGCGAGAGTATGAGCAGCATCGTTGGCGATGTTCATAACATTAGAGAAAAAGAGCTAAATGATGCCTTCTGTGCTCGTCTCTTTGCCACAACAGCATTCTCCATTGACTTGATCATCACCGGTCTGCGTATGCTTGGATTGAAATCGGTGGGCAACCTGGCCCTTAGAGAGATAGCTGCGCGCGCACCCAGCCCAGCCGATTATATTATGACTGTTAACGCTATCGAAACTGCAGGTATAACTGTTGCTGATTCGGTCTTCAGCCGTGCGCTACGCTCCTTTGCTGGTCGAAGGGACAAACACCAGAGCTTCGAGTTTCTGATTACGAGCGACCAGCATCCCGCTGCCTACGAAGACCGCGCCCTACAGAAACAACTATTTGCATCCTTCCTGACCTCTGGTGATCACAACCAGGCAAATGCTGTCCTCGATGTTCTTGCGATACACCAAGCTCAGCCTGAGAACTATCATGCAAATCTGATTCTCCAGACATATGCTCGTAGTGGTCAGCGAGGATCCACGCTGCAAATCTTGCACGAGATGCGTTTACATCGGATTCCAGTCTCCGATGCATCGCTACAAACAATTCAATGGACATTGCTAAGGCCTCGGCTTCGATCCAAACGGCCCATCAAACAACAGCATCACGATTACAAAAATGATTTAGACTTGACCACCAATATCTTCTTGGAGATTATGCGCACTGGCCAGTCGTTCAAGCCAATACGATGGCATGAAGTATTGAAGCGATACGGCATGGAGAATAGACTTGAATCCCTCGAGAGACTGTCCGTTTGGTTGGCCCTATGGTACTCTGGCCGCCTCAGTGTTGGTGAGTGGCCGCTTGGTAAACCTTCGTCTCGTGATCAAGGCCCTAGCAAGGCACACACAACAACACCGGGCAAAGATGACCAGCATCCTCTAGCTGCCATATTCACACCCCATCTTCTGCGTGCTATTGTCGCGTGGGGGTTCAAGAGTGAGGCGTCATCTCCCAAGCCCATTGCTTCTATCAATTTAGGCTCTTCATCAGACTCGGGCGAGCAAGGGCAAGAACTGGACATCGAAATGACTCAGACCCCGAGAGACTGGACTAGAGGTCTTGTGCTTGTTCGCAAGCTTCACAGCTTTGGCGTCAACCTCAAGGACAAAGGCTTGCGCAGAGAGGTCAAGTTGCGACTCTGGATTCTTTACGGGCCAGGAAGATCGACTGTACCAGCCAACAGACAAGCCCAGAAGATGAACAAATTCTCTCTGGTATACCGAGTCAACCAAATACACCGGATTATGGGTTTCAACTGGCTTAGACTTCCTATATCGATAAGAGGGCGCTCTGACGTGAGCCACTGGACAATGTACCACGCATTGTTTGGCCAGCCCAGGAGAACAAGGAAGCGAACAACGAAAGATCGTGGTTGAATCAGCTGCAGTGAACCGGTCGCCAGCTATCTACCATTCTACTCTTTCATTGAAACGATCATATGATCTTTGCGCATGTTGTTCGTGTCTTCGATCCAAGACTTGACGCTTGCGGGCACTTGCTCTACCATATTCTCGGGACTAGCCACTGGTTCGCCCAGTATTTGGTGCACAGGAACAACGCCTGTCCATACCCTGGATGTAGTGGCCTCATTTTTCAAGTCTTTCTTGTCATCGTGAGGACCTCCATTCCGAACTTTGACACTTGCAGTGTCGATCTGGACCCTCAGGATGCCAGTAGCGGTGAGCTCAGACTTTTTGGGTGGTGTACGAGAGTTTGTCCAGCGGTCCGCAACCAGGTGATTTGTTATGATTTTCAAAGCAAGCATCATCTCGTCCGCGTCCACCACTTTGGTGGCATACCCAACCACCACATCAGAGCGATAGTTGCAAGAATGGTCAAAAGGCGTCAGAGCGAGCACATAGCCATCCAAGATGGTCGCTGCGATGCATACTGGGAGTCCGGATTCTTGCCCAGCTCCGAGGCGATATAGACGGACAGCGGATGAGCCATGTAGATAGATAGCGTGGCCGTTGTCTGCAGTGGTTCCTAACATCGGCAAGGTAGTAGGAAACTGAGGTTCCGTGCCCTCGTTTGGAGGTGCATTGAAAGAAACATGCAGAATGGGCGCGGCGTCCACAATGTTGCGCACAGCATCTTTGTCATACGTTACTGTATATAACAAACGCATCAAACACTGTACATATAACTCCGTCTTGGAGAGTTTGGTTATCCTCACCTCGTTTGGCGTATCTTTTCGCCTTGCTCCTCACATTTTGTGGATATGTATCGGTAGAAGTCATTGTAGTTGTCGAGCTCCGAAGAGTGTATGCTGGCTCGGGTGTTCTGCTGAAGATGCCGCAGAGAGTGGTTCGAGCTGTGAGCTCGTCACCCCCACTTTGAGTTGGCATCATCCACCTCATCCGAGGTCGTCAGTTGCGTGACAACTTTGCGAAGATCTCGACTGCATGAGCTCTGAGCTCTGAGCTCTAAGAGTTCATGCAATTTCGAGTGCCAGCTCGTAGATACCAAGGATGGGAGTTTTCGAGGGTGATTCGATCGCGTCTCAAGATTCGAGAGAGCATTTGCGTGGCTCCTTTCCTCAAAGAGGTACAATCATCCATTCCAAACACGAGGACGTCGAAAGATTATGCTATTCTTACAGATCCGATGAGTTGTAAAGATATTTTATAGAGAATCCTCTATGCCCTCTGTGGTCTAGGTAACGCGCGTTGGTAGGTAAACAGTTTGGTTCGAAGCGTGGGAAAGAGCTACTTCCATTCTTGGATGTCTTGGGTTCACTTACTCTTCTGTTTTCTCTTTTCTTGCGGCTCTTTCCTGACCATTCTCTTTGCACCAATTCGTCCATCCTCCCTCATTCTGGCCAGATATTCTCTATGTTCACGCATCCATTCACCTGCTCGGCTTTCTCGCTCTCTCAAAAATGCCTGCCTCTTCCGGATCTGGATGCAAGAGCATCAGCACCCTCAGGTCAGCTCCCTCAACTCTTCCATAAAAAGGCACTCAACTTAGATTCTAACCAGCTATCTCCACTCACCCATGATCACTGTCCGCGTCAGTCCGGAGAAGAAAGAATTCGGCATCCACAAAGCATTGATTTGCAACAAGTCAACCTTCTTCAACAAAGCGCTCACCGGAGCCTTCGTAGAGGCAAGCACACGCATCGTCGATCTCGAGCACGTCTCGGTGCCTCTCTTCTCCATCTTTGTTACCTGGTTGTACAACGGAGAACTTGTCTATGTCGCTCCTCCTGAAGATAACAGGACCGTCCGAGATGATTTTGGTCCGCTACTGTGTAAAGAGAACACTCCCGATTCCGGAGGCCACGGCCAGAAAGAGCAAGAGCAACCTTCCACTGAGACAGCTACTCCCGCCGTCGCCGCCAGTGCCACCACTATGACTGTCAAAGACAACAACTCTAGCACATCCGGCGGTCGCCCCGAGGAGGTCCAAGAGGGCCGTCCTACGATCAAACTAGAAGACATCGAAGGTTACGAGCCTGAACACGAGACAACTCAGCACCAAGTCAACCGTATAGAAGAGCATACCCATTCGGAAGAACAATAGCTTGATGATGCTCTCTTGAACGTCGACGAAGAGAACGCTCGAACATGGCCTCTAGACATCGTCGCCAAACCCTACATTCTCGGAGATTATCTTGATGTAGAGCAATTCAAGAACGATGTCATCGATGCCACAGGTAGTCATGCCCGTACTCTCGATGAATGGCAACAATACACTACGCCATCGAGACCCCTCATCCAGTTTGTCTTTAGGGAAACACCTCCTCAATCTCCTCTGCGAAACATCATGGTACATTTAGTGGTGTACCGACAAGCGTGGTACGAGTCAACTGCCACATGGGAAAATATGCCCGCCGAGTTCCTGGCAAAGGTCATGGTTTCCTTGGGCAGAAGGGTGCCTTCGAAGCTGTGCCGTGCCTGCTATTCAGAAGCCATCACTGAAAACAACTTGATCGAGGCCAATGCAGATGGCGTATCTTTGAAGAAAGACAAGCCTCCGTTCGAGGGAAGTAGATGCTTCTATCATGAACACAAGACCGAAGAAAATCGTGATAGATGCCGCAAGGAGCATCAAGAGCGCAGGACCAAGCGCAAAGCCCTAAAAGCAGCAGGTCTGTCCTCAGAAACGAACTGAGTTATAGATCAGACTGATGGATATTCTTGTGAGAAAACGCATGTTGCTTGTCAAAGATGCCTTTGCTTGTTTCAGAAGCTATGAGAGACGGTTCAATTAGCGAAGAGATGCTTTGCTGAGAAGGTGTGAGGCAACCGAATGCGGCGATCACCAAAGGTAAGGGTTGGGAGGAGTCACTAAAGCTTCAAGCAGAAGAAGCGATAAGAGAATATTAAAAAGCACAAGGGACAGAACAAGATCGTGAACGTTAAAACATGTCATTGCTTCGATTATGAAGTAGTGAGATAAAAGGAAAAGCCTCTCGCAGTCATGTATGCCAGTGACGCTCGAAACCCATTTTCATAACATTTGCCCCTCCTCTTGGCGGATTCAGAGCTTGGTCAGACGCATATCCGAAGAGATTTATGCGTTACCGTCGACCTTGGCAATGTAGGCCAGGAGGTCGAGGACACGGCGGGAGTAACCCCACTCGTTGTCGTCTGAGAAGAAGTGTCAGCAGGAAGCACGTCTGACTCGAAAGAAGAAAAGACTTACACCAGGAAACAAGCTTGACGAAGTTGTCGTTGAGCGAGATACCGGCCTTGGCATCGAAGATGGAGGACTCGTTGGCACCGCACATGTCGGAGGAGACGATCTCGTCCTCAGTGTAGCCGAGAATGCCCTTAAGCTCACCCTCGGAGGCTTCCTTGATGGCCTTCTTGATGGTCTCGTAGGAGGCGCCCTTCTCGAGGCGGGCGGTAAGGTCGACAACGGAGACGTTTGCGGTGGGGACACGCATGGACATACCGGTGAGCTTGCCGTTAAGCTCGGGGATGACCTTGCCGACAGCCTTGGCGGCACCGGTGCTGCTGGGGATGATGTTCTGGGCAGCAGCACGGCCACCGCGCCAGTCCTTGCCGGAGGGACCGTCGACGGTCTTCTGGGTGGCGGTGTAGGAGTGGATGGTGGTCATGAGACCCTCAACGATACCGAACTTGTCGTTGATGACCTTGGCGAGGGGAGCAAGGCAGTTGGTGGTGCAAGAGGCGTTGGACAGGACCTGGATGTCGGACTTGTAGCTCTTCTCGTTGACACCCATGACGAACATGGGGGCGTCGGCGGAGGGAGCAGAGATGACGACCTTCTTGGCACCACCCTTCAAGTGGGCGGAGGCCTTCTCGGTGGTGGTGAAGACACCGGTGGACTCGACGACGTAGTAGGCGCCGGTCTCAGCCCAGGGGATGTTGGCGGGGTCTCTCTCGGTGTAGAAGGTGACCTTCTTGCCGTTGACGATCAAGTCCTTGCCGGAGACCTCGATGGTACCCTTGAACTGGCCGTGGACGGAGTCGTACTTGAGCATGTAGGCCTGGAGGAGGCGGGTTAGCCATTGGTCTTCAATGGTCGTCTGAGGGTGGTTCGGGCAGTCTTACAGCGTACTCGGGCTCAATGAAGGGGTCGTTGACAGCAACAACGTGGACGTTGTCGTGCTCGACGCTGCAGTGGCGGTCAGTGTCCAAGCTCGTAGCTCTCGATGGGAAAACAGGATCGACTTACGCGTTGCGGAAGACAATGCGACCAATGCGACCGAAGCCGTTAATACCAACCTGTAGATGGGTCAGTGACAGCTCCCCGATGCATGGGAAGCAGAGCTGTAGCTGCTGCTGCTGGAGCTTCTTACGTTGACAGGCATGTTTGTGTCTGCGGGATGGCTGTTAGAGCTGTGCAGGCGAAGAGATTGATGCTTTTGAGGCGGTGATGGAGGACTTACGATGTGAGGTGGATGGGGGTTATATGGTGGTTGTGGAGGAAGGAGAGATGGAGGATGGGATGGGATGACAGCACGACAGAATTTGTTGAATGCCCCTCGTCCGTCCAAGCTGTGGAAGACTCCGAGCTCCGCTTACGGACACTAAACGTTTTGAGTCCATCAATACCTATCACCTGCGACAACGAGCATCTCAGTGGCTCAGATGCCCTCTCGTTGACCTCTTTCCATGGCCTCCTCTTCTACAGCCTACATACCACTTCTCGGACTGCCCCTCATTATTCTCGTGGACAGCCCCTCATTCTTGCTTTCACTCCCGACTTGCTCCGCGCAGCTCGGCTACCCACCTGAATCATTGACCTGCTCCTTCCGTTTCTAGCCGCTTCCCTAAACATGGATGCTTCCATCCCGGAACATGTGTGCATCTTGTCCCTGGCCGTCTATACCACTGCCTGCTCTCGTTCTGAAGTTGTCACACTCTCATTTTCACGTCCTTTCGGCTATCGCTACGCCAGGGCGCCATTTCCGGCTCCTATCGGCCCTTCAGCACTCGGCTTGATCGGATACGATTCCCACCCACAGTGCCACACCACCCACACCATCTGAGCTCCCAAGCTTGAACGTCACCTTCATGGTTACGTGAGCGTCTCTATCCTCACATGAACTCACCGGTGCTTATTCGCCGTCTCGTGTCTTGTCATCACAACTATTGATCTATTGGGACCCTTGTATCACACCATCCGAGCAACCGCCGCGAATTGTCGTTGGGGGTAGCTTCATGAAATCCGGCGAACGCAAACAGTACGATCATGACAATAAAAAGGCAATCAAGCTCGCTCAGAGGCGATGACTACTGCATCGTCCATCTGTAGAAGATGACCCTTGCCGTCTTTCTGGCCGCACGAATGCTTCAATCCTCTGTACATTATACACAGTCGACGTGTTGAGCTCATCACAAGCCTCTCAAGTTCTGCCGGTCTAAGGAATTTATTTTGACACCCTGACGTGAAATGCTCAGTCTGTCACCCTCGACTGATCTCCTGCCTGTGGCAGTACAAAGTAACAGCTGAGCTATGAAAATGCACAATTGATGTCGCCTCAAATGGGTATACAGAGAGAGTCGAAGGTATGGCAACTCTCGATGGACGCTGTCCTATCTCTCGCGAGTATGGTGGAACCCTACGGCACGCGCTACAACTTTAGTGCATAGTAGAGATATGGTTACAATAGAGAATTGGCGGTCGATGCCATAGCAACAAGCGTGGAGCACAAATGACAAGCATTTTCCCCACACCCTTGCCAATTTTTCCTTGTGTCAAGTGATATCGACTACCAAAGCTCATGGCGTAGCGAATGGTACCATTTTGATTGTAGACAGAATATCTCTGGTGTCTCTTTAATGGATTGTATGTTTAGTCGAGGCTCCTAGTCTCTTTTCACCATGTTCGTCATCGAGTTATGCTTGATGGACCTTGCACCAAACGCGGATCTTGTCTGGAGTGGGCAAGTGGGCACTTTCACTCCGCAATCCGCCTTCCTTTTCCAACAAGCGTTATCTTGAACTGAAGGTTGCTGCTACGTAGTAATACGACATGGCGGTATTTAAAGAGGTTCGAGAGACCGCTGCTCTTTTCACCGTCATCACCGTCATCGCTTGCATCGATATCATTGACCAATGGCTCCAGCAATGCTTTCGACACTGGTCCTAGCTGGACTCCCTCTTGCACTCAGTCAATTCGTCAAGGCTCCGACAAACTGGACCCATGCTACTGGTTTTGCCGACATTCCAGTCCGGTACAAGGAAGTCCCAAATGGCATCTGCGAGCTTAACAACACTGTAAAGAGCTACTCAGGATATCTTGATGTCGACACCAACGAACACTATTTCTTCTGGTTCTTTGAGGCTCGTAACCAGGACCCCAAGAATGCCCCTCTTACGGTGTGGATCAATGGTGGACCTGGTAGTAGTTCGATGATCGGGCTGTTTCAAGAACTCGGTCCTTGCAGAGTCGACTCAAATGGCACAGTCGTCAACAACCCCCACTCGTGGAGTGAATCGAGTAACATGATCTTCATCGACCAGCCTGCCCAGGTTGGCTTCTCTTACTCCATTCCTGTCCCCGGGTATACCGATCCCAGCTCTGGATCCATCGTTACTCTACCCAACGCCACTTGCCCTGACTACGCACAGAGCTGCGGTACATACTCTTATCCCAATGAGACCCTCACGGCAAATTCGACCGCTGGCGTGGCACCAAACTTCTGGAAAGGTCTACAAGGCTTCATGGGTGCTTTCCCGCAGTACTCTCGCCATGAGTTCAATTTCGCTACAGAGGTATCAACTTCGAGAAGATGTTCTTTGAGTACTTGCTAATGCTCGTTAGTCGTACGGCGGACATTACTCTCCAATCATCAATCAATACATCGAGAACCAAAACGAACTGATCGCAAAGAACGAGCTTCCAAGCGCTCACCACATCAATCTCAAAACACTCCTCATCGGTAACGGCTGGTATGATCCATTGATCCAGTATCAGGCCTACTACAATTTCACCGTCTTTCCCGGAAACACGTATGATTACAAACCTTTCAACGAAAGTATATCAGCCATGATGTACAACGCTCTGTACGGGCCGGGCAACTGCGTTGAGATGACCAAAGATTGCTATGCCCGAGGCATCAATGAAATCTGCAGCTTTGCCGACAATTTCTGTGCTGACAATGTTGAGAACGTTCTTGATGTTTATGCTCTTCGTGACGAGTACGACATTCGCGAACTTTCGCCTGATCCATTCCCGCCCACTTTCTACGTCGACTACCTCAACTCCCCCACGGTTCAGGAAGCCATTGGGGCCTATGTGAACTTCAGTGAGAGTAACAGCGCCGTCTCGTCAGCTTTCGGAAGCACGGGTGATGATGATCGCGAAGACGGTACCATCGAAGCACTCAAGTCGCTGGTGTGTGGGAATATCACCGTTGTGCTCTATGCTGGCGATGCTGACTATAACTGTAAGAATTTTGTCCGTCATAGAAGTAAATATAGCTAACGTGCCCTAGGTAACTGGCTCGGTGGAGAGGTCATTGCTGAGGAGGTCAACGCTCCCGGCTTTTCAACTGCGGGCTACACCAACGTTACTAGCTCAGACAATGTTGTCCATGCACAGGTCAAGCAGTCTGGAAAATTCTCGTTCGTTCGTGTCTTCGAGTCCGGCCACGAAGTGCCTTTCTACCAACCTCTTATGAGTCTGGAAATGTTCGATCGCGCCATTAACGGCAAGGATATCGCCACCGGGAGACGCACAGTCAAGGGAGGATACAAGACGTCCGGCCCGGCCAAGAGCACATACCGTGAGGGTAACTCCACTGTGCAATTCGAGATCGTCAATGCGACCGCTACCTACAATACTACTCTGAACGGACCCGACCCTTCGTCGGCCAAGAAGAGCTTCAAAGCTGCGAGCAAGAGGCGTCTCTTCAAGCCCACAAAGAGAGTCGTCGATCTAACAGTCTGATTACACCCGCCGTTTGACTCGGGAGAAAGGACAGCGGACCATCCTTTACCGAACCTGGAAGCACAAACCGGATACTTCTAGGATGGTCTAGAAACTTGCTGTTCGATTCATAATCCTCTTCGGGTCGAAATTTGTAGATAGACAAGCTGCAAAGAATACCGGATTCTTGAAAGACAATAATGGAATAATGTAGCAAAGAAAGCCAAGGCATACTTCATTTGTGCACTTCACCCCATCCGTACTGCCTGTTGCCAGCATTGCCACCTTCCCAATAACACCTCGAGTCCTCGAATTCGCCGTCCATCTTGTAGAACATCCACTCGCGAGCAACATGCTCGGCCTTTTTCTTATTCCTGATCTTCATGTTGAACTTGAAGGGCAGAGGTTTAGCAATCAGCAAGCTTGAGTACTCGAGCGTAGGGTCAGGTTTCGAAGCCTTTTCGTCAACGGCAGAGTTGAACATGTTGTCTACGGCAGGCATGTCGGGTGTACCTGCCATTGCAGTGCGCGTTTTGGGCGACGAGGGCGGGGTATTAGGGCCAGTGTGTTGTTCAAAGAAAGCAGGGAACTGGCCCGGGAGGGACGACCCTGGGAGACGAAGCTTGTAGGTGACAGTCTTTGCTCGACTGAGGCCACTGTTCGAGGAAACGACCTGTTTTGACCTTTTGACAGTCTTCTGGCAGGACAGTCTGCATGTGTCTGTTGGTAGCATCTTTTCCGAGAAGTGCTCGTCGAGTTGTTCTTCAATCTCAGTTTCTGAGGGAGGTGTCTGCATGCCTGCTGGAGTCGATGCTGGTTTCTCATCTTCTTTGTGGACTGGCAGTGATGATGGAACAGGTTCCTTTGGCATTTCTGCAGCATTTTCGTTGTTGGTGTCACTCGCGCTCAAAGAGAACATCCAAGCAAGACTGCCGATGCCAACAAAGAGATCTGCCTCAGCCACGCCCATGCCCGCGCAGATACGGCGACCATAACCAAACTGACTGTACTGAGTGATGGTTGGGTATTTGGTCAGTGGCTCTTGGTAGGTTGGGTACTTTGTTTCCAGCCATCTCATTGGATTGAACTCATCAGGACTAGGGAAGACTTCTGGGTCGCGGCTGATAGACCACTCGAGTGGATGCATGACAGAGCCAGCAGGAATAAAGTAGCCTTCGTATATATCGTCCTTGACAGACTCGTGGGGGATGCCGGTGGGCACGGGAGGACGCCACTAAAGGATCTTGTCAGTCAGGTGCATATATGGATGTGTATACGATCAACTTACTCGCATGGTCTCTCTGATAAAGGCTCGCAGAACAGGCATATCAGGCATATCGCTAAGCTTTGGCAATCTATCGCCGCAGACCTTGTCTATCTCCTCATGTAGGATAGACTGGTACCGAGGATAATGACACATGGCGAGACAGAAGCTCTGCATTGGTGCGGCGATAGTGAGAGCACCAGCAATTCCGTGCATACCCACAGCGTAGGCACCTTCAAAGTCAGAAGCAAATCCAGTAGCAGCCTTGTTCTCCAAGAAGTGGCGCATCCAGGACTCTGGGGCAGTCTTGCTTTTGAGCTTTTCTCTGACCTCGTTCTGCAGAATAGTGAAAAAGCGGCTTTCGGTTCTATATCTGCGAAACTCCCATGCTTTTGCTGGTACAATAGCCTCGGGAAGTCTCTTGAGGAAGCCGAGTTTATTTGTGAGCGCGCCGTTTGGAGATACACCTATAAGCAATTCTCTGGCTCGCTGTTTGAGTTCGTCAGAGGGAGCTGCAGTTCCCCATCCTAGTCTACAAGTGACTCTCGAGATGAACGACTCCAAGGCATGGTTGTAACGAGAAGGGTCTGTCATGAGCTCGAACAGCAGACGAGTTGACTCCAGCTCAGGGTAGTTGTAAAACGCGTTGGCCGATGATTTATCCATGATTTGCTTCGCGAATTTCCGCTGTCTTGTCCACAGCTCTTGTAGGTGTCAGCGGACTGGATGATCCTCCTGTTAAGTCTTACATACCGTTTCGAGACATCAAGGGAAGGTACAGGCCGCTTTTGCGATTATCGGCCTGGAGTGACGGGATGAATGGACGCTCAGAGTTGTTGGCTGCACGTTTGCCAAGTAACTCTTGGGCAACACGGTCTCGCGTGATCCAAACATGGTTCTGGCCAGCTAGGTTGGTTTGGTAGATTGGACCATACTGTTGCCCCCATTCGTGAAACTTAAGAAAACTGTTCTTGTCTGGCACGTCTGGTACGCTGCCTAGAATTGGAAAGCCTGGAGTTGTTAATCAAAGTCTTAAGCCAGCGAACGGATACCTACTACTGACCTTTAGGACCCGGCAGTCTCTGTACTCCTGCCGGTAAGTTATCCTTCTTTGCGTTGTTGACGTGGTTCATGAAAGATATGACGGCGATCACCACGACCACCGCGATTAGCGAGATAAGTGCCATGCTGGCTGACACTAAGAAATATAGATGAGATTAGGTGTTTAACAAACGGAGACGATGCTTCTCAGCATAGGGGAAAGAAGAACGGATGATTGGAACAACAAGGCAATGATAAGACAGAAAATATCGACCAGAAGAACAGGCGCAAAGAGTAGCAGGTTTATATACTGAAAACTCATAGAGACCAGCTGCATCTTACTGCCTCCCACGTACCCTTCTGGTGGGCGGAATGTATCAAATCCGAGACCCGCAGGAGATACTTCTGACAGCGACAAGGCCATTAGTAGGCTTGGAAGGAGTCGACATCAAGCTGCCCTCTATCGATACTATTCCTGTTTGCCGCACAAGGGTTCGATAGACGGAGCGATCATCTAGTGGTTCGTGCCATGACGGCCCAGGCTTGGACTCGTGCACGCAGTGTGTTTGGCCTGCTTCCATCCCAGAGATGCATATCGCCATGAGACTACGTGACTTGGCGAATCGATTTGATCGCATGTCAGACGGCTCTTGCGGATGTGCTGCATACAGCCTGGCCTAGGCAGGTGGTCACGATTCCAATGGAGTAGAGCAGATAGATAACCTCCAATTTATTGCTGAACAAGAGACAACGAGACCCCGTGTTTGATGTTTCGAAGACTGGCTCCTATCCTGTAGACGTTCTCGTTTGAGCCTAGGCGTCTGAAACAGGAGACTTTCCGCTCACGTTACAACCTTCCCGATCGCCGTGGACATCCTACTTTTTGCATGTTAGCAGGGCTCGGTATTCCAGCCAAGTGGTCCAATTCGGCATTTTCGCTCGAAGTGGAAGTGGCTATCAAACGACAAGTCTTGTTCTTGGAAGACGTGGGCGGTCGTGGTTGCAGATCAGGATGTACTGGCGACTCAAAGGCTTATCTTCAGTCTGACCAATCGGAATTTTGGCTTTGTCTCCGAAATTCAACCTCACCTCGCGACTTCCGATGAAGGGAGCCGAATGTTCTTGCCAAAAAAACACCACGGGGCGCCTGTCCAAGAGCTGCAGCATTGTGTCAGTGTGGGTATAGAAGACTGTTGGCAGCAAAATTGATCAGCAGTCGGTGCTTCAGCAACCGAGTAGAAGGCCCTCTCGTTATGTCCCAATCCTTCTAGGACAATTAATATACATCCATGGAAGCTGAGCAATCCTCATGATTCGACCCTTGCGTATCGAGCGCATTTTTCGGGACCTGGCCTCGTTCTGCTACGCATTCAATACCAACGAACATGTCTTGGTATCTCTTGTGCTTCCTCATCCTTCCACTGGAGGCTGTGGTAGGCGTGGGTCTTTGCTGTCTACTCATAATCTTGGCACAGTCCTAGAGTCCGAACCGGTATCTGGACACAAAGGCTCAGACTTTTGTGTTGATCTGGAGACCCATAAGCGGACAACGCCAGCGATTGGACTCAAGCAAACTCTTGTATAGCGGTCGATTGTGGTTGATTCAATTCCAACTTTGCTTAGGCTTCTAAGCACCTCCAAAGATTCTCTTAGGATCCAATCCTGTCAAGCCATGGACGCAAGAGGGGCGTTGTTAGTCAACCGCAAGATCTGTGGCTGCGCAAGTCAGGTATGCTCACACGTCAGAACGTCATTGTCGATTTGCTACGAGTAGTGATTCTGCATGATCCAACATGCCCAGCAATCTTCCAAGTACTTCGAGTCTCCATGGGCTTGAGGAATCGACCACAGGCAGTCTGTGAAGCTAGGGTTGGAGTGGCAGTGCGTGCAACTATCTCAGACCTCTACCACTTTGGCCGTGTTGGCACCATCTGCCTATTTTAGTTGCCGACCTCAACTTCGTTCGAACCATAGATATCACAGGCACTCCTGATTCGGTATCGACATTGGCGGGGACGTTACAATTCTTGATGCTTCGGTAATCAAGTCGGCATCGTAAGCAGCTTGGCTCTTGTTCACCATGATCCCGAATTGATTGTACCCTGAAGTCAGGACCCACTGACATTCCACATGGGCGGCGGTGGTCGTCTCGTTTGTGCCTTGAAATTGCTTGTTGCTGACCAATTCAACATGCAGTCGAGCCCAGCACATAGTAATCTAGTTCGCGTATGATGTACAGAATAATTGCTCCGGGATCAGCGGCCATAAGGAGACGTACATGCTGTTACATATGTAAGGCTGCCTATCACCTGTGGGTTGGCATCGTCGTTATCATTGCCAATTGAGGGATAACTAAGTCTACAATGATCGGCGGTCGTCAACATTTACGCGCATCCTTCTACGCCGCCTATACTATGCGCATTCACATACTATCGACGCAGATCCAGCGTATATAGTGATCCCATGCTTTCGCTGCTGCAACAGGCCGCAACTGCACCACGCTAGGCTGTGTCAGAACGTGGGGTTCACTTCCTTGCACGCCCTTCATTACATTCACATCGAGGATTTAGTGCTCCTTCGTGTTGTTGGAAGAAGCAGCAAAATTACACAACATCCCGGTACTCTCATGTAACCTTGTCCCATTATCCAATGTTGATTAATCTATGGGGCAAGCAGCTATTCACAGATGTCAGGGAGGGACCCTGGACCCTTGTTTTCTGGCGTTGCGAAAACAAAACTTCTTCATCGCAAGCCAACAAAAGGCAACACACAGAGCTCTCGCTCTGTGTCTTCTAATGAACCTGACCCGATTTGAACGGATGACCTTGTGGATGTTCCGGATGACACTGGAATCACACGCGCTACCGCTGCGCCACAGGTCCATCGATGAAGGAAGAAATTGAAGACGAGCAAATATAAAATTTGCGAGAGAGTGAGGGGTGGAGCTTGCGTCCGTGCATTGATTTGGCTCGAGCTGAATCTAGACGCGTCCGCGCTCTGTTCCACCAGCTTTCGTCCAATCTCCTCCTTGTCTTCGGCCCAATGCTCTGCGCAGTATCCATTCTTTGCTTGTGATCTCTTCTTCGTCAAGGTCATCTGGATTCTGTTGTCTTTTCTGGTCAATGAGGGTGCTTCCATCCAGCGCTTTCAGGACAACGTCGTCCGCTGGTCTGGCAAAGTACACCAAGCTCATTCGCGTATGGTTGGCTTGTTGGCCAGGAGGGTTGACAACACGATGAATATTGGAGCGCAAGATGCCGGCGGTAAGCTTCACCATTGCATCGCCTAAATTGATGACCGCATGACCTCTGAGTGGCTTCACATAACACCATTCATCTGTGTTTGGCGGCAACACTTGAAGTCCTCCCAGCCGATTGAACAAAACCGTGACGCTCCCAAAGTCGGTATGCTGCCCTAGTGCAGTTCTTCGGTCGTCTATTGGTTGGGGTGGTGCGTGGACCCAGCGAACCTGATCACCAGAAATTGAGTCCAGTCTATGCAAAGACGGCAGCTTGTCGTGTGGGAGATTCAATTGATGGTTCAGCAGACCCAACAACAGGCCCACGAGTGCGTGAGATTGTTGCATAAAAGACTTTAACAAGCCGCGATGTGGACCAAGCAATTCGGGAGCAGGTAGTGGTTCGGAGAGTCCTAGGATGTCGTCTTTCGAGACCTAAAGAGACGTTAGCACCTGCTCTCTAACATTCTGAAATACCATACATTGTAGAACTCATTTCGATCCTTCGTCCCTGCGGCATCGATGACACCTTGACCATATCCTTTATAGCCAAAATAGCTTCCTTGGTCCTTCAGGTCGTACTTGATCTTCTCCTCAAAAGGCAGGTCGAACACACTTCTGCCGACTCTGAACAGATCTTCAGCGTCTTGGAGCAGTCGTTCGCCGTCAACGTTGACCTCAAACTCTCTGGTCGGTTCGATCTTGACCTGGGCATCACGCTCGTCATCTCCAGTAGCAGAGTCGGCTCTACCATTCTCGTTCTGTGAGCTTTCGTGAAGGCCGTTCACAGCAGGAGACGTCTGACGATCTGCCGTAGTCGAAACATTGCGGAGGTCGAGGTAGAGGAAGCCAAGCTCGCAACAAGCTTTCCATAGCTTGCTAATTTCCTCTGGGTCGCTTTTGATGAGTCTGCTTAGACTTATTCGGAGAAGTGGCGCCGTGGGCACATCCTCTGGGAATGTTGGCAGCTCTAGGAAGCTGAGGTCTGCTTCGTCGTACCGATCTGCTTTGTCATCCATAGGAGCGTGTTGTTCAGATTGTTGGTTCTTCCGACTTTGGTCGTGATTCTCATGGACGCTGTACGTAAAAGGAGTTGTGACCGTATCGCAAGAAGTACGAGGAGACATACCTTGGAGATCGACCATGTTCCGAGGTTCCCCTCATCTCTGACAACGACAAGCTCTCGATGTATATTCAAGCGCTTGCTAGAGACGACTCAGCTCTTTATCATGTGTCGAATCACACTCACCGTGTTCAGCTTCGAAGAAGATACTGAATACTTTGGAGCATCTATCAGCGCCGTATATTGTCACGGGGCCAATGCAGGAGCGTGAGTCACGCTACACCAAACACTTCGCCACGAGCGGTTTCCTCAACTTGAGTCAATCGATCTTCTAGGACTTTTAACATAGCCAGTGCAACCATGATTCGACTTGCACACAGAAGTCTCGAAAAGGAACATCAGACTGATGTGGTCGTGTGTCGTACAGTAGAAGCCTACCAATCGCTTAGTCAGCCAACTCTTAAACTTTCTGCGACTCGCATTTGCATGCTTCTCATCTTTGATCATGCTCCAAGCACTATACGAAAGTCCTAGGTGACATCGAAAACACTCCTCGTAGGCTTCGACGCGTCGAGATTATGGAAAATCAGGCTACGCCGGGCTCAACTCCTGGGTCTATCCAAAAGAAAAGAGCCGCACGAGCCTGTAATATATGCCGAGCTCGAAAGGTCAAGTGCGACGGTAACTTACCATGTGGAAGATGTCTGAGCAGTCGCATTGACTGCATTCATCCCGGTGGAGTCAGATCGCGTTCTTCCGGAAGCATCAGATCAATCGTACCAAAGCCTTCGCAGAGCCAACAGCCATCGGAATCCCAGACGAAACAAGCATCACAGTCGAACATGCGTACCTATGAGGATCCAGTCACCAACAAGAAACAGCAAGAATTGCGGGCTGGTATCGGCGCGTTCGACAGTAGCACGGAGGCTTACCAATTCTATGGGTAAACAATACCCCGATTACCTGACTTTTGTGGACCTAACTAACGAGAGTTGTATCAGCCCTTCGAGTCATTTCAGCTTCGTGCAGCGATTGTATCAGCGCATCCGGCGTCAAAGTAATGCCCCACTAAACGTAGCGCGCACAGTTCCAGAAGGTCTTCGAAAATGGGGCATTGATCGTCAAATATTCACTCACGGTGATGAGGGTTCCTCATCTCAGAACACAATCCCAGACGGCAGTTTTCTGCCAGAAGAGCTAGGTGAAGCTTTCATTTCGGCCTATTTTACACTCATGCATCCGCAGGGACCAGTCTTGGTTGAATGTGATGTCCGGCAGACGTGGAAGGTTCTTTGGGACGGGCCTAGCCATATGCCAGACCATAGCAAGAAGTTTGCCAAAGAGAAGGCGATTCTATACATGGTTTTGGCTATTGGAGCTAGGATGACCGATTACGGTGATTCCTCGCCTTCTTCTTCGGATGCCTGGGCTCAACATTTCTACGAGCGTGCTGGAGTGCCTACAGACTCTTTTGAAGAAACCTCTCTTTTTGGGACTCATCTCCTACTATTAAGGGTAAGATTATCCTTACGAAAAGTCTTTTGAAATATCTCATCTGTAATAGGCACTATACGGAATGCAAATCGGAAGGCCAAACATGGTGTACTTGTACCTGGGCCATGCTTCACGATCTGCCATGGCTCTAGGCCTCCATCGTGCGCAGGTAGTGGCAGGAAACAACTCATTCTTGAACAGTCTAAGGTTAACTTTCTGGACGATATTCTACATGGAGCGGATGATGTCCATGTTCACTGGCAGGCCCTCTTGCTTCGTTGACGACTCTATCGATGCTCCATATCCCGACGACTGTCCAGGCGCAGAAAACGGGCACAACAACGAATATGCATACATTCGCGCGATGGCTGTGCTCGGCAAGATCGGTGAGAGAATCATGAAGTGTCACTATTCTCCCACCAAAGTATCACGAGTTTCCGACCTGACAGAGGTCAATCGGATCAATGGTGAGTGCTCACAGGCTCTACGCGAACTCTTGGACACTCTACCTTCGTTCCTACATTTCTTTGACGACAAAACTTCCACTGGTACCACATCGCAGGAGGTGCAGAGGAGCTGCTTGGGTGCCACTTATCACGTCGCGTGTATCTTGATGATGCGGCCGGCTTTGATCTACGTAACATTTTTCGATTCGAAACAGCAGGCTCAGGATAGTATAGGGGATCGCATCGACATACAACGAGACATTGACCTCACCGTGTCATCCGCCAGGGACCTGATATCTCTGGTCTATGATAGCTTCTTCAACCGCTGTTCTGCAATGAGGAGGGATGGAAACATGGTCTACTTCATCGTCTCTGCGTGTCTTGTCCTCCTCTTCGACGTCCTCGACACCGAGACGACACCCGCCCATGCAAAGGAAGTGTTTCGGGCTGTAGAGAAGGGACTCGAGTGTCTAGATCGTATCGATCACATTGGCTCCACGACAGGTCGAGCCATCAGTCTAGACGTCATGAAGATCGCAAAGGATGCCCTCAAATCCACGGAGCCGATAAGTCATCTGGGCACGAACTTGATGGAGTCTTTTACCTGGCTCAACAACGAGATGTTTGATCAGACACCCTATGATTCTGCAGGGTCGTGGTTGTACAACTCTCTTGAGATGCCGTCGTTTGACTACAGCACTGTCGGTACGACGGATCTGTTTGGACCAAATGGCGGTGTGGACCTGATGGCACAGATGGATCCGAATCAAATGTCGCTAGATTTGATGGGTCAGGGACTGCTGGTCGCCGATGGTAGTTATGTTCCGTCGCAAGCGGCGCCGCAAAGTCAGTGATCAAGTTTGAGATTGATTTTTCAATGCAAACATGAGCTGGTTGATGTATGATAAGCCTGAAGTTCTTCATGCTTTCCAAGAAATTGCTTTACTTTATCGACAACATCATTTCGACTCATATCAAAACATCCAGGTGATTACCATCGTCCAAAAAACATGTTTCGAGGTGTTTCCTCAGACAGGAAGCATGCGAGAAGGCACCATTAGGATGATGATACGATGACAGGGTCATACTGCCACCCTGGCCTTTTTCTTCTTCTTTTTTTTCTTCTTTTTTTCTTCTTTTTTCTCTTTTTTGCTGATGTACTCTTTTTGTTCTCGAACATCAACATCTTGTCACGGGAAACATGCAGACACTGTTATTCGTGCGCTGTAACGAATAATGGGTAGAGGGCATCAATCATGTAGGCCCACCCATAGGCATGAGACAAGCAAGATGAATGGCGGTTCATAACACGAAAGACGACAGGCAGGTAAGACGAGATTTGTTGATTCCGATGTATACATAGATATTGAGATTCTGAGACCACGGACAAGTCAGTTGCAAATTTGCAGATGTACAAGGTCAAGCACAAGAACATTTTTCAACTCGTCGGATAAGCGGTAGAACCATCAGTATTGCTTTGACCTTTGCATATAAGTCAACAGCGACTGATGTAGCGATGGAGTACGAGGTCTACGCTCTCACGTTCACGGCATGATTGAATCACAGGACAGCACATCACGATAGGCAGACGCGAAGGGTTGAGCCTTTCCACGTCTTTGTCCATGCCTAGAGATGGCCTCTTCCCGAATGGGACGAGTTGATCTCGCAAATTTGCACAAGGCAAATGGTTTGTTCGGTGGAGAAATTGCATTCAACTAATACGCTGAAGAGCACTCCCACCCAGCTACCACGCTGACAAAAAAATCCCTGATGCCGGATGCCACCTTTCATAACTTTTCTTGTGTCGGGTTTCCTTCAATGGTCACGATAAGCGACGAGCTTATGCGACGAGCTGGACGACACCACCGGCCTCCTTGATCTTGCGCTCAGCCTCGGCAGAGACGTAGCGGGCGCGGACGATGATGGGGATCTTGGGGAGACGGCCCTTGCCGAGGACCTTGGAGTAGCCGAGGGGCAGGAGGTCGAGGACGGGGGCGGAGTCGGAGTCACCCTTGCCGGAGAGGTACTTCTCGCGCTGCTCGGCGGGAACAAGGGACCAGAGCTTCTCGAGGTTGATGACGGGAGCCCAGAACTGGTTCTGGAGCTTGTGGAAGTAGCGCATACCGACCTTACCGCTGCGGAGATTGTCAGAACTGGGCAGAGACGGATAGTGCAGCAGAAGAAGACTTACAAGTAACCGGGATGGTACTTGTCCATGTTGGTTCTGTGGTGGTGCTGACCACCGGCGAGACCACGACCACCGGGATGCTTGCGGTGCTTGCCGACACGACCGTGACCGGCAGAGACGTGACCGCGGTGCTTGCGGGTGTTGGAAAGGCGGGTAGGCATGGTGATTGATGTGTCGCTGTACGAAGGGGAGAAAGGCAGAAACTGAGCGAGCGCAAAGATGGAGTCGAATTTCGTCTGTGGTCCGAGCCACGCGGGTTCCTTGGCGTTAGACAATCTTGGCGTCGCTTATTCTGCTCTTTCACGTGACGAGGACTTTGAGAGCGATGGCTGCCCAGTGGACTTGGCGATGACATCAACCTGCTGCTCAATCACATGCGCGATGCGACAATAGTCGTACCTTCTCTCACTCAGCACAACGACGAAAATGGCCAACCTTAACACGCTATTTCTCACCTTCAACTGTGGACGCGAGCTGGTCAACGCTGACTTCTTCGCCGCCAGTATCAACAAAGGCCTCTCCCACGCTCAGCTTCCTCCCGATGTCATAGTCCTCTCACTGCAGGAGATTGCTCCTCTGGGCCAGTCCTTCCTCGGAGGCTCTTTCATCTCGCCCTACTTCGAGCGCTTCTCTCAGACCATTCAGAAACTCAACCAGCTCTGGAAACATGACGAGCAGTACGAGACGATTCTCTGCAGCAATGTGGGCATGACAGCACTGATGCTATTTGCACGCCCACAAGTCGCGCGCAACATTCGAAGTGTTCAAACCGCTGGAACAGGTGTCGGAGCTTGGGAGATGGGTAACAAGGGCGCCGTGGGTGCACGTCTGGCTTATGCGATAGACGACGGTGCTGAGATGGACCTTACCTTTGTCGCAGCCCACCTGGCTCCCCATGAAGACGCCTGGCAGCGTAGAAATCTGGACTGGCGCTCCATCAACGAGAACCTGGTCTTCACCAAAGTAACGCGTGCTGAAAAGACCCGGACACGCGCGACCAACAACGAAGATGTTCAAGCAGAAACAGAACCCTTGCTTTCTTCGGCTACCGACAACCAGCACACGTCGCAAGAACAGGACAATGCCTTATTCACCCCGAAATCATACGTCTTCTTTGGTGGTGATCTCAACTATCGCATCTCGGACATTGCACCGCATCCTGACAATCACAAAGCCTTCCCACGCCGCAACGACTCGCCTGAAGATGCTACCCACTACTCGCATATCAAGTCCAACGACCAGCTGACACGCGAGAAGGCCGCTGGAAACACGCTGCACCACCTTCAAGAGGTGCCTATACATTTTGCGCCTACATATAAATTTTCGAAGACGGCGCAGAAGCAAGCCGCCGAGGCCGCCGAACAAGTGCAAAAACAGATACATTCGGGCACAAATGCAGTCGTGGTGCCCGACGAGACAGAATGGCATTGGGCAGAGCATCGTCATCCCAGTTGGTGCGATCGTGTTTTGTACCTGGCACTGCCAGGCCATCACCCTACCATCCACACATACAGCTCCTTGTCGCTCCAACCATCTTCAGATCACAAGCCCGTCATCTTGTATGCTTCGATACCTACCCATGCATTGAAGTCGTTGAATCAAGACATCAAAGCACCATACAATGTCAAGGCGGGCTGGAAGCAAAGGCGCGAGGCTGCCAGACGCAGAGAGCTGGCTGTTGGAATTGCGACGTATCTCACCTGCACTTGGGAGGGTGAGGCTTTGTTGCTCGGTGCAATCTTGGCTATAGTTGGCGGCTACGCAGCGCTGAGTTCGCTGCTATAGGACACCTAATCGTGTAGTACGAATGACGAGATAGATACCCCTGATTTGTCACCTTAGACACTCTATTTGAACGTAATCAGCCCTCGAACTCTTTCTTGGTAGCTGTGCCAGCTTGAACGTATATGTATATGGGTATTATTCTGTGCAGACCATGTGCGTCTTTATATCTATAGTGGTCTCTTCTCTTGCAATACGCCCTGGCTTAGTTCTTGCCCGAGCCACGCTCGTCCAACATCTTGACAAAGCCATTCGAGAACCTCTCGACCTGCTCATAGGCTATGTCGAATCCTCGTGCACCACCATAATAAGGATCATCCACCTCTTCCTTGCCCTTACCGCCCCAAACACCAAACAGCATGACCTTGGCTGCCTCATCCTCGGTCAACTCTCCCTTCTTGATCATCCTCTTCCTCGCGTTCAGGAGATTGTCCTCATTGTCTCTGTCCATCGCAAAGATGTAGTCAAACTCTTTAAAGTCCGAGTTGCGGAATTTGCGCGCTTGGTGTGTGTAGAAGGACGAGGTTATCTTGTGGGCGTTTAACACGGAGATGGTTCGCGGGTCTGGGGGCTCGCCGGCGTGGTATGCGCCTGTGCCGCAGGAGTCGATGGACGAGATCATTGGGTGTGCGTTGGGTCGTGTGTGGTTTGTAATGTTGCGGAAGACTCCTTCGGCCATTGGTGAGCGACCTTTGAACATCTTTGTTAGCATGGCCGTGGTCTGGGATGATCGAGGGGGAAAGCGGCCTACAGATGTTGCCCAGACAGACAAAGAGGACCGAGACGGGCTTTTGCGTTTCTGAGGCTGCCATGTTTGTGTGATGATGTGTATGGAAGGAAGGCAGGTAGAATGTTGTCTTGACAAAAAGTTGTCGATGCGTTCATTGATCGGCATGTGAAAGTCTGAGCTCGGGCCGATCGTCGAGTGACGACGACAGGGTCCATCTCTCTCTCTCCCTCTGGTCACCGACCAACTCCTCTTCTAGTCTGCCCTTTCCATCTATCTGTCGAGAGCTACGAAGGGACCAGATCCAGCATGCAAGACAAAGAACTTATGTTAGACAAAGGTCCTGCCTGGACTTCTACGCCATCTTCTCCCAGCAAGCCTACATTTACCTTAGTAATCTGTGTATGGACGAGCTTCGTCGCTTCTGGTCTGATGGCTTTTGCTGTATGGACTAATGGGACATTCTTCCTACTTCCTCAAGCTCTGAGTAATTCTCTACCTGGACCCTTGACCATGCTGGCTATCTTTTGGTTCCATACCGTTCCGATCTGTCTGCTCGCCTACATGGAGTCGCGGCAAAACGAGTACCTCAAGCCTAGGACAAAACCTCTATCTCTGCGAGAACGTGTTGTCTGGCTGAGTTTCATTGTGTCCAGTCTAATCGGCCTGGCTGTGTGGGCTGATGGAACACGTTTCCAGCTTCCCCAAGCTGTGAGCGCATCTTTGCCTAGTCCACTCTTGGTACTGACTACACTCTGGCTACACATAGTAGTGGTTGCTCCTATGTTCGCGCCTGAACGTCTCGTGGATCAACACACGACGGGAAGTTGAATAGATTCTACCATATGACTGTCGGCCACGTGGGAGCAGTGAGTCAAGGCAGAACATCCTTAAAGACCTCCATCTCTCGTCATGAACACTCTCTACATCTTCGAGCACGCACAGAAAAAGACAATATGTCCACTGAACCGCATCCCGCAAACTCACGCGCGCGTTCGAGGGTACGACCGAACCTCAGACGAGAACTCATCAACCACCAACGCAAGCACCCCAGACTTCGAAGTGGAACCTCGATACCGATTTTCCACTTTCTCGATAGCCTGCCATCCGAGATATCGGCCAGAATCCGTCTAAAATGGCTACAGAAACTTCGTCCGTACACCGAGCTGCAACTCGAGTACTTTTTGGAAACACACTCGCAGCCAGACGACATGGGCGTCACTTTTCCAGACTTGGATGTGGACCATTATCCAACAAAGAAGAATGCTCGCTATGCCGCTGCTTTGTGCGAGCGTATATCCAAGCCAACGTGGAAACAGTTTTGCCAATCGAGTGTTGCGCCGATATTCATGCAACACATCAACACTGTGACTTTTGCGGCGAGGATGAGGAGTCCATCATACTTTTATGTGATTGTAACGTTTGATGCAGAGGGCCCAACCTGCTTGGAGACCAAATTCTTTGGCTTCGAGGATGCATATGGACGTCTGGATGTCGAGTACTGTGAGCAAGCATTGGAAAAAGTGGCGAGGATTTGGGAGGCAAAGTACAGGGATACTGCCATGACTCTTGAAGTTGTAGAAAGCATGGCGGAAGAGCTTCGGAACATGTATCAAGAGACGGTTTGGTAAAAAAAGAATGAATACAACAGATGAGAAGCACCCACTAAACTGGTTGTGCTGTCTCAAAATTGCAAAGCCACCTCTCTCTGTATAATACGACTCATCTATTAGTGTGTATGGTGTTCTACTTTATGTGCTGTAGATTCTGGTGTCGAGATCTTTCCGTTCTATCTGTGTACCTTCAACCTATTCAGACTGAATCCTTGCTGTGCCCTGATCTCTCTCAGCTCTCTTTTGGCCGCTCCATCAGCCATGACGTCCTTGTTGTCGACAGCATCCTCAATGGCCTGCGCACCCTCTGTCCTGGTCCATCTCAGCAGCAAGACCATCACACCACTGGCCACGATACTCGCACACACCATGCCCACCATGACCAAATTACTCTTCCTGTACTTGTGGGGGCCCTTTGCGTCTTCAGGCCAGCCAGAATACAATGCATACGTGGTCAAGATGGAGCCGAGGTTTCCGAGACCAGAGACAAGAGCAGAAGCCGCAGCAATGCCAACTTCACCGTGACGCGGCTGGAAGATGGAAGTGCTCATTGCCATGATGGTCGGCACAGTGGGTCCCAGACCAAAGCCGATGATCAAAAGACCTCCATATCTCGACCAGCTGTCGTTGCCGCCGGCGAAAGTGGTGGTGAGCAGACCGGCCAGGATGACGAGACAAGACAGACTGAAGATGAGGTGGCGGTGAGTGTGGAAGCGATCGCTGAGAGGGGTGATGAGGAGGATGGCGATCAGATCCATGATCCAGATGGGTGCGAAGAGGAGTGACAGGTTGATACTGCTAAGACTGGGGTTGATGGCATGAATGATGACGGTTCCATAACTCTGAACGCCGATACCTGATATATTGGTCAGCACAAGTCATGTTGATAAGAAGCAACATTGACATACCAACGCCTACGACGCCAAAGTACATGATGACCAGAGGCCAAAGGCGCCAGTCGATGAGTACGCGGCCCAGGTCCTTCCATCCCCAAGCGGGGCGATGATACACCCTTGTCAGCTCTTCGTAATGTATACGAGCATCCTCTCCCGTGAGTACGGGTGCGCTTCTCGGCAGCAAACGTCTCCAGCCAACAGGTTGTTCAATCTTCTCACCGGGCGGGTG
Source organism: Aureobasidium sp. GC_Fusr_1 (assembly GCA_026538705.1). NCBI lineage: Eukaryota > Fungi > Ascomycota > Dothideomycetes > Dothideales > Saccotheciaceae > Aureobasidium > Aureobasidium sp. GC_Fusr_1. The sequence goes on along the minus strand of JALPCE010000046.1, from coordinate 35,820 downwards.
TGGACGATCGGGCAGCCACCAAAGCAATACGATGCCGAGGATAACTGCCAACAATCCGTAAATCAGGAACATCCACTGGAAACCCACGAGGCCACCGAGACCATCCATCTTCTGGAAGCCGGCACTGACAAGACCAACGACAGCGGCAGATAGCTGTGCTGCAGTATAGTATTGTCCAATGCGTTTTGCGCAGCGCGAAGGTGGGTAGTATAGACTTAGGTAGTAGGTCATACCAGGCCACATGCCAGCGATAACAATGCCCAGCAATAGTCGCAACAGATAGAGACTCCAGGCTGCTTTCATAGCTGTCATGCATGTGCCGATGATACCAACGCTCAGCACGATTCTGCTCATCCACACGTGCGGGCTCAATTTGGACATGATGAGGTTCGAAGGACAATCAAAGACCACATAGCAGACGTAGAAGAGCGCTAGACCGGTAGAGACTTGCTTGGGTGTCAGATGGAGCACGTCGGAAAGGTCATGACCTTGTGCCGAGTTCATGGTTTGTGCCAGACCAACATTGGAGCGGATGGCTGAGCAGAGAAAGTAGAGTATCCAAAATGCTGCACACATGTTAGTCGAATCGAAATAGTCAACGAGCATAGCAATCATACGCGGAATTATTCTGCAATCAATCTTTCTGTGGTCTGTCAGATCTTGTTCGATGAGATCGTTGAAGAACGCAGCATTAACATACTTGTAGACACGCTCGATACGAGCCAGGTCAGCGCCTTCTGATCCCAATTCTTGGTCATCAACAAGTGGTGCCTCCTTTGAGCTGTAACCAGCCAGTTCCATGGCCGCAGCTTGCTCTCGCGAACTAGCCACGAGTGGGAGCTGAATGTATGACTATTCGTCCCGAGAAAAAAGCCAATGGAAGACAAGTCCAGATGGGGCAGCAAGCAGATTGATAAGATAAAACTTTTGTATACTTCTTAGCGCAGCATGCTCCCACTTTATGGGTCGAGTGTGTATCTGAACAATCGGCCGGGAGATGAGTCACATTGAGTAGAAGGACCTCCTTATATCAGAGTTTGTCCGAAGCGAGACCGGTGTATGGTTGGGGAGGAAGTTCTGCGGTTGTTCATCTGATGGTAGAAGCCTCATTTGGAAGGTTTCCCTGCAAAAATCTCCGCGCCGGTGCCGTAGCGTTGTGCTTGACATGGCCGTAGACCGCCCTCGGAGCTGTGCTTGTCCGATGGTTTCTGGCAGCTCCCAAACTCTCTTCCACCTTGTCGGTCAAACATGTTGGGCATCGCAGTCTGACTCGGATCCTCTAGTTTCGTGTCCGGTCGTGCGACCATGCTCTATCTAGACTGAATAGGCAGAGATAGTATCGCTGCTGCTTGGGAAAGCAAGCGCCGACACGGGATATCGTGAACGTCATGCCGTGAGCGAGTGGTCAGAGCTTCGATGGTCAAGTCGACCTTTTGGTCCAGCCATGCTCAGACATCAAACAAAACCCACAGTCAAGATGATTCTCACACAATGCAGACGCACAATACTGTCTCCAGCCTTTTCGGCATGTCGCCGATCCATTTCTACTCTCCCTAATAACCCTCACATCGTACGTTGAAGAACTGCGAGCAGTCAGGTCGTCTGACTGACACGACCTCTCAGTATGTACACCCACAGTCGCCCACTGTCAATGTCCTCTCTTTCCTGCCCACATCGCCTCCCACGGGGTCGCTTGCTGTCGGTGTCACCTCGCAAATCCCGCCTACACCGGACTCGTTGCGCGAGAACCAATCATTCATGAAAGTCCTACAATCTGTGATACGAGAGCATGCGACCAAGGATCCCGAAGTCATTGGACAAGCTCAAGCATATGCCAGCTCATCTGGATCATCGTTGGGTTCAGGAGGCGTCTTCTTCCCTCAGACGCAACACAAGCGTAGCAAGAGACGCGCAGGATATGGTGGAGGAGGCGGCGCTGGCGGTGATGGAGCTGGAGGAGCATCTGCTCAGGGCGGCGCGGGAGGAGCAGGAAGAGGAGGCCACATTCACGTCAGTGACCAGAGGAACCCACCAGATTATGGTCGCGTCGCATGGCCCGAGGACATATTCGGCAGTCTTGAGGTTGACGCAGTCGGCAACTTTGTGGGCGAGAACGGCAGCTACCAAGAGAGCGGCACATACAGATGCGTCACACGGGAGGGAATGTAAGTACAGGGCGGAAGCAGTACCGAGCGAGATAGACATGCTGACATGGGTATAGTCTTGGACTAAGCCCCTACCTTCGCGAGAAGCTCATTGCACGACTCAAGCAACTAGAGGCGGAGAAGGGTAAATGAAGCGAAGAAGATAGTTGGATATGCTGTGTACAGGGCTGCATGGGCATGATTGATTGGAGCATGCCAAGAGCTGATAGACAAAGCGGAAAGAATGCTATGCAGAGCGGGTGCATTGCATATGCAATGTCGGTCGAGCACGGCAGAAGCATGACACTGGAGCTTGTTCTCAAAAAGTGATTGTGAGATGTGCAGTGATGCTGTGCTGGCGTAGAAACAGATGTTCTGTCGACAGGAGTTGGTCGCAAATTGTGGAAGCTGGGCTGTTGGTCGATGTGTGAGGAGGGGATTGCGGGGCAGCTTGGCCGAAGACGAAGGCTTGTCAGCCACGGAAAGAGCAGCTGAAGAGGCGCGAGGATAGATGCAGCACTTTGTTGACAGGGGCAGGCTGCAACAGACCGAAAAAAGAGCTTCTTCGCTTTAGCCAAAGGAACCGAACAAAGATGAACGAATCGAAGGAGCAGGCGGGCAGGCTCGTGAGTCTCGTGATGACATCGGTATAGGGTCCGTGCGCTGGGGGAGCAGCGAGGGAGACGAGGGGACGGCTCCTCCGCTTGATCGCTGCTCGCTGCTTGCTGCTATGCGCCCACCCCGACACACAACCCACCACGCACCTCGACCTCTTATCTGCTGTCACGACACGGAACCCTAGCCAAACACTTCCAATCCCAGTCGACCACCCTCACAGCAACGGCGGCCACGTTGCCAGCCTTCAAGTGCGACGTCGGCGTCTACCCGCTGCGGCATCCATCCGTCGACATCACAGCACATCCCGACACCAAGTGCGCCCCCAACAATCTTGCTCGCCAACAAGTCCTGACCTCGACTCGTCGCTTCCTCGTCTCCTCCCACAACCTTGGCCGAGCAGCCACGACGCCGCTCCGCCCATCATGGCTCAGGCCTTCGACGACGATGACCTCTCGCTTTCCATGACCCGTCGCCCGACCAATGGCTCACAAACCGACGACTCAAATCCGCCCACTGCTTTGGCTGCAATTTCAAAATCACAACCTGCTCCTCCGGCTACCAACAAGAGACGCCTGGGTCAATATGACATTGTCAGAACACTGGGCGAGGGCTCCTTTGGCAAGGTCAAGCTGGCCGTCCACAAGGTCAGCAGCCAGAAGGTCGCCCTCAAGATCATCTCTCGCCAGAAGCTCGTCACTCGCGACATGGCTGGCCGTATAGAGCGCGAGATCCAATACCTGCAACTGCTGCGCCATCCTCACATCATCAAGCTCTACACCGTCATAACAACCCCAAAGGAGATCATCATGGTCCTTGAGTACGCCGGCGGTGAGCTGTTCCAGTACATTCTCGACCACGGACGCATGCCCGAAGACAAGGCGCGCAAGTTCTTCCAGCAGATCGTGTGCGCCGTCGAGTACTGTCATCGGCACAAGATTGTCCATCGTGACCTCAAACCCGAGAACCTGCTCCTCGATGATGCTCTCAATGTCAAGATTGCCGACTTTGGTCTGAGTAACATCATGACCGATGGCAATTTCCTCAAAACTAGTTGTGGCAGTCCGAACTATGCAGCCCCTGAAGTCGTCGGGGGCAAGCTATATGCCGGACCCGAGGTCGATGTCTGGAGTTGTGGTGTTATTCTCTATGTCCTACTTTGCGCCCGCCTTCCCTTTGACGATGAGTACATCCCGACGCTTTTTAAGAAGATTCAGTCCGGCACGTATCATACGCCAAGCTACATTTCATCTGGAGCTGCTCGTCTGATCAAGAGGATGCTGCAAGTCAGCCCTGTCACTCGTATCACCATTGACGAGATCAAGCTCGACCCCTGGTTCCTCAAGGAGCTGCCCGATTACCTCACACCGCCTGTCGAGGAGTTCATGGATCAGGGCATTGACCCCAACAGATCAATCGACCCAGCCAAACTGGCCCCTACGAAGCCTGCAGTTGTGCAACAGAAACTGCACGAGAGTGTAGTAGGCAAGCTAGGCAAGACTATGGGATATGCAAAGGATGATGTGACCGAGGCCCTCGCTAAGGATGAGCCCAGCGCCATCAAAGACGCCTACCTCATTGTGCGTGAAAACACTATCATGAAAGCTAACCCCTCGCTCGCACACAACCCCGACCTGCAGCCATGGCTTGCTCAATCGCCGCCAACCTTCCAAACCACTGTCACTTCTCCACCAAATGCTCGCCATCCTGCGCCTGGAACATCCAATCCAGCCTCGAATGTCGAGCATCCTCGTCACGGTTCTACCAGCTCTGCTCACGAAGCTCGCACTCCTGCGACGACTATTGGTATACTGCCTTCTTCACTTCCCTCCTTCCATCAAGCATACATGCAGGGTACTACCCCCAGAGCTGCCATTCCAGAAGGTGAACTAGATCCGTATGCTCCCAACAGTGTGCCTGGAGGTGAAGGCAAAGAACTCACGTCCGAACAACGTGCTGCCGTCCTCAAGAGATTGAGGCCCCATGTCAAGGGGAACCAGATAGGAGGCCGGGACAAGCCTGAGATGATGACACCTCTGCCCAACAAGGACGCCAAGAAGATCAAACCAACCAAATGGCAGTTCGGTATTCGCAGTCGCAATAGCCCTTCGGAAGCCATGCTAGCCATCTACAAAGCACTAAAGGCAATGAACGCTGTTTGGGAAGCTCCGGTCGTGCGTCGTCCCGGCCATGGTGAAGGAAGCCCGCCACGGAATCGCCGGCGTCACGCCAGAGACGGAAGTCAAAGTCCCGAATATTCTGATTCGGACCCTGAGGCTGGTACTGATCCCGAATACTCTACTCACGAAGAACGTGCTAGACGCCGTTCTCGTGGTGGATACGCATCAGACATGTCAGACGACGACTTCGGCGAGGAACTGTCTCGCAGCCAAGGTCGCAAGTCAAATATCCGTGAACCCCTTGGACCTGAGAGCGATTGGGGTTACAAGATCCCCGAAGACCCCTGGATCATCAATGCAAGATTCCGCAAGGATGGCATGTTCCCGCCCGGCGTAGCACACCCATCATCAACACACTCTAGCCGTGTGGATCTGCAAGAAGGAATCCGTCGTCGCAGCTCAACAATGGGCAGCAGCACTAGTCTGGCAGCCTCACCCGCAGGTTTCAACTCACCCGTCCAACCAAGCAGTGTCCACGGCAGTGCCCACGCGTCTACCGATAACATCGCCGCCACAGGCCCCAGCAGCTTTGGTCAAGACAGCCTGCGTCGCCGTCATCCCGCACCCAACGAGAGCGCTTGGGTGTACGTGACCATCCAACTGTACTGCATCGAGCAAGATAGCTTCATGGTCGATTTCAAGTGCGCCGGCTACGAACGCCTTGTACGTCGTCTGAGGCGCGAGATCAAGACGCACGCGGATGGCGAAGCGTCTGATGTTTGGCGCGAAGAAGACCACGACGATGAAGACATGGATGAGGGTTACATGGGCTGTGGACGTATACCCGAGGAAAAGGACATTTCAAGTCCCTTCCCCTTCATGGACGTGGCTAGCAGTCTCATTGTGCAGTTGGCCCAAGGTGCTTGATCTTGTCGTTGTTTGACGAATCTGGACAGTTTCCTTGTTGTATCTTTTCTTTCCTCTTCTTCTCTTCTCACTTTTCGCGCCTACCTATTCCAGAGGCCTGTCGGTCGCAGTCTGGCCGACACAGAGGGGTTTCAGGTGCAGGGTTTCTCTCTTGGGCGTTGTTTTCACATCAGGGGCAAAGCATTTGGGGCATTTTGCATTGTTTTAATTCCACATATCCCTGTCGCTAACTCAAAAACTGATGAGGGATAAGGAGATCCATGTTCCAGCGTCATCCAAAACTCAGATATCCACATAGGAACGAAGTATTCCTTGCAAGCTAGATAGAAGATTCTTGTATTGAAGAAAAAAAAAACAGGCAGTTGTTCAACATTCAAGTCAAAGTGCATTTTGTTCTTTTCCTTTACTTTTTTCTTGTTTAAAGGTGGTTGGTTGATCAAGATGTGCATTTTTCGTGCTCATGACACTTTGGATGTAGTTGTTATCTTACCACGCACCTTTTGCTATTATGACTTCCACTTCACGCTTCCTGCTTTTGCTCCTTTGGTTCAATGCTTTTCGACCATTTTATGCCAATCATTCTTCCTTCTCTCCGGCGGCGGCATCGGGCTCCTTGCCCTTGTTAAACAATGCCCTAAAGTCATTGTTGCTCTTTGCCTTGGTCTCGGTCTCGCCAGTACCACTCATGGCCTTGTCTTCCCCTTCGGGCGATTTTGCAGCCCCAGAGCCAACGGAGAGTACGCCTCCCCGCTTGAAGCCGAGTCCACCGCGTCTGCCCTGACCGCTTCTTTGTGCAGGCCTCGAGATGCCAGCTTGAGCAGGCTTGAACGAAGTCGCAGGCTTAGGGTTCTGAGTCTGAGCCGACGCAGGCTTGGCCTTTGACTTGTAGAGAAGGTCATCGACCGTGCCGATGCGTACTTCTGGGCCCAGAGGAGTACAGTCTACTCCCAGGCCAACCTTGCCAGCATCTTGGAGGTTGACAAATTCGACCATGGCGCCTGCCTTGTCGCGGCGCACGGTGATCTTGCGGAGTGGACCGAAGTTCTCAAGGAACGCTTGGATGCGGGCATCATTGACTGTGTCGGGTAGATTGAGAAGAGCCAACTTGCGTTCACGTGCCGTCCTAGCAGTCTCATCATTAAGCTCTTGGGGTGGAGCGGTGGACCCTCTGTGTCTGTTGTCTGCTCCAGTAGAGCCATTCTGACTACCATCGGGCGCAGGAGACCCGCTTGTGGTTTGTTGGATAAATGTGGTCGCAATGTCCTTCTTGGCTGAGCTTTTGTCCGTTGCAAGAGTGACACGAAGAAGGCGACTTTTCAACGGTTTGTTGTTGAGCACCATCGCCGCTTCGGCCTCCTCAGACTTGGAGAAAACGATGAACGCCGTGCCGAAGAATCTACCTTGTAGATTCCTAATCATACGCACGTTCTCAACAACACCGTGTTGCTTGAACAAATCGCGAATATCCGACTCCGTGGCATTGAAGTCAATATTAGCAACATGCAACTCTCGACCTTCTGTCACAGCGCCCGAGCGCTCCTTCTTGGCATCAGGATCGGAGATCTTAGCAAGAAGACGGTGCTGACCGTCAATGGCCTTGTCATCCATCACTGTGGCAGCACGGGCTTCTTCGGGCGTGAGGAATTGCACATAACAGAAGCGGCGTCGCTGGTTGTACTTGAGAGAAGGCAAGCGGACACTGACGACCGTGCCGAAATCTTTAAACAGCTCGCGAATCTTGACCTCGTCCCATTCGGCAGGGTAATTGGTCACGTAAAGAGTCGATAGTGTTCCAGACTGTATGCGGATGGTGTTGCCGTCGAAAGACTTTCCATCGCGGGTTTTAGCAGAAAGTGTGTCCTCTTCGTTTTCAAACTCGAGGGTGGCATGCGCCGTCGTTAAGTTATCGTCAGTTACTATACCAACAGAAAGAATAGTTCCACAGTCGCCGAAGAACTGTCGCACGCGCTTTTCTGTAACATCGTTTGGCAGATCTTTGACAGTAATCGTGTTGTGCTCTCTATCGCGCTTGATTTGAGCCGAGGCCGAAGCTGATACTTCGTGGTATGGCGGGTTGGATGTATCTCCTCCTGTCTTGTTTCTCTTCACAGCATCTTCGGTTTCTTGCTCTGGTTCTTTCTCACGTTTCCTCTTGGATGTAGTCGACGATTCTTCCGGAACGGTCTCGAGACCATTTGCTTGAGGTTGTGTCTCAGCAGCGGCGGTAGCAGCATCGGCCGCCTCTCTTGCCCGTCTCTGAGTCAGGAAGAACTGTGCAGTACGAGCGTCTGCCTGAGCTAATTGCAATGCTTCAGGAGTCTCATTCTGAGAAAAGTGGGTTGACCAGACCTCAAGAATCTTTTCTGGCCAATCGAGATTTCTTTGTTCTAGAGCTTCGCGCAGGACGGCGGTGGCATTTGTGGGCGCTGTTTCAGGTGTCTCGATGCGAACTGCCTCAGACATGCGCTCGTGAGCCCATATCAAGGATTCGAACTGATGCCAAACAAGCCAGAAATCGGCACTAGCAGCATGGGTAGTTTTCAAACGCCCAAAGACCATTCTCGCATCCTCAAAACGTCGGGCTTCTAGCAGGAACTTGACGCGAATCTTTTCCAGACGGAAGAGAGGATCCCCTTTGTATTCACCACCGTAGATCTTTTTGCCAGCAACAGTGGCATCCTCAAGAGTACCTGTAATGCCCATATCGGCCATATCGATCTCGTCATCTGTGTTGTCAGGCGCAAAAGCTCTGCGACGAAGGTAACCACACCATGAAGAATAGACTTTAAGGACCTCTTCCATACCACCGATATCGAGAAGACCACTGTTGGTAGCTTTGTGCTTGACCTGCTCAACTTCGTCATAGGGGAGCTTGTCCACTTCGGCGCGAAGGACACGTCTTGACCACAGATCACCAGACCATGGACAATGCCTGGTGGCCCTTTCCAGAATTGTCAAGATGATAGGGCTGTTGGAGTTGGTTTTCAACACGAAATCGGCAAGATCGAGCCACCACTCAATGACTGTAGGGAAGCGCAACAGAGCCCTCTCGTACAGGGAACATCGCAGCTCAAAGTCGAACGGCGAGCGGCGTTTGTTCTTTCGGTCCCAAATCAGGTACTCGGTAAAGGCGTTGTAAAGGGCGATGCTGTCACCAGACTCGGCTGCTCGTTGCAAGTTCAGCTCGTGTGACTCTCGAAGTGCGAACTGTTGTTTTGCAGGCGCAGCCATCTCATTAGTAGCAGCCATGATCTCTTCCCAGTTGCTTGCATTGAATTTCGAGACGATGGGCCAGAACTTAGCAGAAGTCTCGGACCAGTTCGCATGCGGGGTTCTGAGGCGGCGCATGAACATATTGTTGACGTGTTCGATTGCCTGAGAAGATGGATTCTCCGGAAACTCCTGTAGTACAAGGTCGATGTAACGATCCCATACGCGATGGCTCTCGTCTGTACGCCAAGCCGTAGCCTCGACGGCTCTCTCCCACACACTCAAGCAGATATCGCGACTAAAGACTTCTTTGCAAATCTCCTTGTCAATGTCAGTCCATACGTTAGGGTCTCCCTCGGTAAATCCATTGGCGATAGAATATGTCTGCATGACCCATTCGCCATAGATGGACCAGAGCGTGACGCTAGTAGGCTCGTCCTGAACAGCCTTCTGGCACAAGTCCATGACGGCAACGCGTTCCTCGCTCTGACGGGCCAAAATGGCCTCATCGTTGATCCAGTCTTTCCAGATATCTTCTCCAACAGCAAAGCGAGAGTCCATGGCCTCGCGTGCTTGCCGCATATCAGGGAGAAGATTGTAATCTCTTGGGTCGTTGATGACCACGTTCGAAGTACCGTAGACATGGGCGACGAAACCTTTGTGAAGTAGGTTGATCAGTTGCACATGAGAATCATAAGCGTAAGAGTTTTCGGCCAAGTACTTGACCAGTTCGGTGATGGTCTGGATCTCCTGCTCGGTCAGTGAAGCGGCAGTGAAGGCACGCGGCTCGGGCGTCTGTGCCGGGGCTTCGGCCATGGCGACCTGGGAGGAAGAGAGTGCAGAGCGGGCAAGTGGAGGAGCAAAGCTCGTGCGGCGGTTGCTACGAATGTGTCAATATCCAAGAAGTCAAGCGGTGGTGAAACAACTCACATTGATGGCAGCTGTGCGTCGATGAGGGAATGTTTTCTTTGCAATTGGTGATGTTGCATCGACGCAAGATCTGGAAACAATGTCAAAAATCAGCTTGTTTGTAGGCAGCTGCGTCATGTGACCGGGACAATCGTACCTGCCAAAGTCTCCATCTGCGGCGTCGACGAGTGCTGACCGGAGACGTACTGAAGTTGTGGTCGGTAGGTCTGTGGCGCTCCATGGGCATTTCTCATTTCCGGCGCGTCGTGGTTGCTCCTGAAATTTCTCATCTCCTGTGGGCCATTGTAGGCGGAGGCATATGCGTTTCTCTGATGTTGGTTTGCAGAATCCTGTCCTAGTGCGGGCGCCGAACGCGGTGGCTCAGGCGGCGGCGAAGTCATGGAGATTTCATTGCTGAGGCCCGATGCAGTACGTCTGCCGCCGGCAGGACGTGGTTGCACCCTTGGTCTCGGCTGTGGTGAAGGTTGCTGTTTAGCCGGCGATTCTGATGGCGACAGCAAGGCATTGATATCCATGGCGGACAATAATGCGGATCCGACAATATGGATCAAATTATTAAAGATACAAAAAGATGGCCGGCCCGGACTAGCTAACACCACTTAAAATGGGACAAGGGATGGCAGGAAGTAGCTCCGTTGTCCAAACAAGGACCACTCCCACAGGGCAATCTGCGACAGGCGGTTCAAGTTCCAACGAGAAGGATCAGAGCGGGGCGTCGTAGGCTCTGTCGCTTCTGAAAAGGGTCAACAGAAGCGAGGGAGGAGAGATTGAGAGGGTGAAGCAAGAGGGAGGTTGTTCTCTCTACGATTCTGACACAGGAGTTTGCGATCCTGGGAGCGTGTACTCCGTAACGGTTGGCCGTCCAATCAGCGTGAGAGGAAGGTGTAGTCTTGAAGATCTCCAAGATGAGAAACAGTGTAGGTGACTCGGCGAAGAGTCAACAGATCGTGTGCTTAGTTGGACGAAGGAGCTGTTTGGTAGACGGATAACAGCAGGACCAAGAGTCAGAGCATCAGGCCTTGATTATCAATTCTCGAAAATGCTCCGAGCAGAAAAGTCATGGAGGGCGGATCGGCGGTGCAATGCTTGGCAGCGTCGGGCAAGTTTCTAGAGAATCATTGACTTGACCGACGACGAGGCCAGACGCACACATCACACACAATGAGCGCCCGTACGCCTTCACGGCGACTGCTGCAGAATGGTAACATGCTGCCAAACTTCCCTAGAAGGACCTTGTACTGACCGGTCGACCAGGCGGCCTCCAATGTCTCCATGCGCCTTCTTCGACAACACCGTCAACTCTCGGACGCCGCTCCATCTGGGGCTTCTTTGGCAAGAGAAAGGACGACAGCAATCTAAGTTCCAGGTCCGGCCAAGCGACAAACCCTGTACTAGACCAATTCCTCAAGAAGAAGCCAACCAAGCAGAGCGCCGAGAGCTTGCAGCGTGGTGACCTTGCCGAAACATCCATCTTCGAAGGCGAACGCCAGGTACAGGAACGCCAGGACGAGAAGGATGCGACCGAAGTTGGCGGTCGCAACTTGGGTGCCATGGCCACCGTCCTCGACCCTCACCCAGTGGCGCGCGAGCGATGGCAGCGCAAGATGGCCATCCGCGACATTCGCAAGGGTGGTCGCTTGAACAAGGAAATGTTCGTCAAGCGCACCGAGAGAGAAAGTGTAGGCAAGAGCGAGAACATCAAGACGAGCATCAAGAAGCTGGGTCCCATTGCACGCCAAATCGCCGGCAAGACCGTCGACGACGCCATTGTCCAGCTGCGCTTCAGCAAGAAGAAGGCCGCCATCCCGGTCCTCAGCTACCTCGAGTACGCCCGTGATGAGGCCATTGTCGCCCGTGGTATGGGTCTCGGCCAGCCCACCGTAGCCGACTCGGCCAAGCCCGTCGACATTCGCCTCAAGGACGGCAAGAGACACACTGTCGAAGACCCTTCGAAAATGTACATCGACCAGGCATGGGTCGGTAGAGGCCCCTACGGAAAGCTGCCCGAATACCGTGCAAAGGGCAAGATCAACATTCTGCGCACTCCCTGGACACATATCGGTATGGTGCTGAAGGAGGAGGCCACCAGAGTCAGACAATACAATGAGCGCGAGGACAAGCGAAAGAAGCAGCGTGAGGCGAAGGTCTGGACTCCCCTGCCCGACCGCCCTATCCAGGGACAGAGGCAGTGGTACTCGTGGTAGAAATGCCAAACACGCCGTATATACCCTTGTACAATATTTTTTCCTTCTTGTACGGTACTTGCATTCTAGGCTCTCTTTGATTATGGAATTCGTGGACAAGAAAATCACATGACAACTTTTCAAGCTTCTGCGTCTCTTTGCATATATGGATACATAAGACTACTGATAGCCACACTATAGATCCTCGAACTTGGACGTGTTGTACAAGTGCTTGTCTGTACGTTCCAAAACTTCGAGGGCAGCACCCACGGCGATCGGTCCTTCGCTCGTGGGAACGCACAGCATACCAAAGCAAGGCTTGTACTTGGCCACTCCACCCTGATCAATACGTCTGAACTTCATGAGTGTGTCCCAAGGCTCGTGCGCGTGCTTCTCGGCAGTGTCGGGGTTGACGTTGGGCACCTGGCAGCGAGCACAGTGGCACAAGACGTCGAGATGGGTCTTCCAGATGGCCTCGCGCTGGTGATCGGTGGTGCGGATGCACACCTTCTTCCAGCTGTCCTCGTCCCAAGCCTTGTTTCCCTTGACGATGATGTTGGGTCTGAAGCGTTCGATGGTGAGCTTGTCGTGACCAGCAGCTTCGAGTCTGGAGTTGAGGTCGGTCAGGGAAGCCTCTGAAGCGACTTGGACGCTCATGAGATCGGCAAAGTGATGTTCTTGCTCCTTGCCATAAAGTTCAGGAGTGGCATTGCCACGAGCTATTCTGGGAGTGGGCCCCTTGTAGATCAGAGCAACGGGCTTCTTGAAGTACTCGCTGAACATCGAGTTGATCTCGTCGCTGTACTCCCAGCCATCAGTGCTCTCGCCCCAGATCTCGACCTTGGTGAGCTTGGTGTTCTCTTCCAACCATTCAGTAGTGGGGTAGCAAGGTATCTTGACGTGCTTGTCGGTGTCGTGAATGCTGATATGCAAGTCTGTCCACTTGCTCTTTCCATCGCCGCTAACGCCGGTATCAATCAGAGTCATGGAAGGATCCGAGCGAATTGTCAGGAATTGGCGGCTCTTTGCGTCGACGAACATCCAATAGCGATCCAGATCCAGTCCAGTTTTGTGAAGTTTGGTATCCTGCACCTCGATACCACGGCATGACTTGATGGGGTAGATGCGCAGAGAAACTATCTCTGTGGAAACAGGCTTCTTGCGGGCTGTCAAAGCGCGAGCGGCATCCTCGTCGTAGATGTAGTTGGCATAGAACCAGAGCGTCACTACGCTCACAACAACGAGAGTTATCATGCCGATGGCCATGGTGTGGATATCAATACCAGGGATGAGCTCGAGCCTGCCATCCTTGTTGAATTGAACCATTTTGGCAAACAAAGCCGGGGTCCTTGACAACGCAAATGATGTTCTTTTCTCGATCTAAGACTGTATATCTTTTGCCAGCCGAGTTGAGGATGTTTCGAGGGAACACCGTATCAGGAACGAACAATGATGCAGCATCTCTGAGAGGTTTCGAAAGACTCAGGGAGGTGTCGCTAGCGTCAAACTCTATTCTGTGCTCGGCGTCATGCAGAATGGTCTGTGCATATAATTTCGTTGACCTTTGTGCAACCTCGATACACCTTCTATCTTTTCTAGCACCCAATTCACATCTCTATCTTCTGTATTTGTAAGTGACAAATTTCATATGATCTTTCTCAGTTCTTCCGTCTTGTGTCTTGATCTGTAAAGAGGTGGAAAGTGTTCTTTGCACTTTATCCTGATACACTTCTCAAGAACGTTTCAGTGGTTGCTATTCTATAATTCATACAGTATGGAACATTCTCCGAGTCACTCTGTTCTTCTCAGCCAAGAGGCAGGCAGACCCAACAAGGCTGTATAGGTTCTCCGTGTTCTTTTGATCTGACCATCTGTTGTGTTTTCTTACCAATATTACACACATCCCAAAACCTGGTATCAGAACTCCGACTCACCATTGACAGTACTACAAACATGCCTGACAAAGACGCCGGCACTCCTCGTGTCTTCCTCATCCGCCACGGCGAGACCGAGTGGTCCATGTCCGGCAAGCACACAGGCAAAACCGACATCCCCCTGACCGCCCACGGCGAATCTCAAGTCCGCAGCACCGGTGCCATCGCCGTCGGAAACAACAAACTCATCGACCCCTCCAAGATCGGCATGTGCTGGGTCTCTCCTCGCACGCGTGCTCAGCACACCTTCTCCCTGCTCTTTGGCGACAAGCAAGAGGCCGCCCTCAGAGACCAGGGTAAAGTGCAGACCACCGAGCAACTCGGCGAATGGGATTATGGTGCCTACGAAGGCTTGAAGCCCGCCGAGATTCGTGACTTGCGCAAGTCCAAGGGCTTGGACACTGAGCGCAAGTGGGATATCTGGCGTGATGGATGCGAGGATGGCGAGTCGCCCGATCAGGTGGCTGCACGTATCGATGAGTTGATTGTCAAGATCAGAGAACTGCAAGGCCCCAACATGAATGGCGAACAGCCTTGCGATGTTGTTTTGGTGGCTCACGGTCATCTCACGAGATGTTTCGCCAAGAGATGGTTAGGCTATCCTCTGGACATGAATCTCAACTTGATGATGGAGCCCGGCGGTGTTGGTGTATTGAGTTACTCTCACCACAAGGTCGACGAGCCGGCTCTCCTCCTCGGTATTGGTTTCCCTGCCCAGTCATAAGAGCTTGGGCAAGGTAAACGAAAGTAGAACATGATGTATCGACCACGCTTGTACAACAATAGACTTGTGGTCAATCTGAACATCACGTATCCTACCTGCCAAGAGCAAAAAAACAGTGAATGGAGAACATATTATTCGACAAAGGCGACCGACCAGAGGGCGAGTGAAGGCAACTCAGAGCTGGGTAGTCCATGCAGTGAAAGATCGATTCACTTGGTCGTGTAGCCGTAACCAGCATAGTAACACAAAGTGGCCCATCTCGACAGGACGAGATGGACGAATGCAAAGTCCAACCGTATAACCCTCACATCAACGACTCAGGAAACATCCGCATCGACCAATCAACCTGAACCTGCAGAACCTCCTTGACCAAACAACAAGCATTCCTGTCCTCCTCCTTGGTCATCCCGCGAGGAGTCTCTCTCTTGGACTCTCTAATCCATGCATCCCACAACCCCCAACTCAATTCTGTTCCTCCATCCACACCATTAATCCCATACCTCTTGAACGCATCCCGCACGGTGGGGTTTTCCGTGACGATCTTGTTGGTTCCACGTAACGCCGATCTCTTGCTATCTCCTTGGGTGCTGTTGAGCAGCTGAATCAAACTGCAGTGGAAAAAGTCCACCCAGCGGCTGGGAAGCAAGAAGAATTTGTCTGGGGAAGAGCGACTCGACAGAACGTGAAGACAAGGGTGTGCGATCGAGAGGACAGAAAGGGGCATGGGTTTGCCGTCAACGGTATCACTGGGGTTTGTGATGACGGGTAGGCAGACGGTGTCCGGTGCGAGGAGTTGGGTGAGTATGTCTTGGGTGGAGGGAGGCAGGTATATATGGTTGCACCACGGATGTTCCTGATGCAACTCGATGAGTCGACGCGGTGGGGCGTCTTCTTCATCTTCGTCTTCTGACTCGGACCCTGTTGCTCCTGCTTCAGAAGAGGGAACTAGCGCTGAAGAAGAATGACGAGGCTCAGAAGGAGAATTGATAGGTACTGTAGCTGCCGAGATGTGACTCGGACCTGCTTCGACAGCCAAAGGAGCAGGCGCGATCGCTCTCAAGGGTGTAACTTGCCTGTGCTGTTGTGCATCAACGGTCGTCGCAGGGCCGGCTTGTGTAGCTAGCATGAGCAATCTTGACCCAACTTCCTCAGTTGCCTCGAGTCCGGTCAACCACATCTCAGACAGATTATACTCCATATAACCAAATTCCTCCCCAGCAAACCCAGTATCGATACCGGAGACGTTGAATTGAGGCGAGGCTGGATATATATGCTCAAGCTGTTGCTGACCTTCCGCAACGCCCGCTCCAGGCAAAGAACCAGCAGCAGCCTCTGGCAAGCCCGAGAGCAACGATTGATCAGGCAGCGACCAGTCAAAGCCGAATAGATCGTGCTCTGTCCAGCTGGCATCGAACGCCAGATCAGCAACCCCAACCGAAGGCGTCATCGCTTGCGACTCTCTTTCTCTCAACGCAGGAGCCAATCTTGAAGAGTCATCTTCGTCGTCAGAATCACGACGACGTTTCTTGCCTGAGCTGTTCGAAGAGCGCGGCGGCATAGACGGAGGCTCTGGGAGCAGAGGAACAGTTGGCGAATCTCTTCGTGTCTCTGTCATGACTGGGAACCAACGCTTGAGCACCACTCCAGTACCAGGATTGGTATATAAGCTTCCCCAAGGGATCATCGAGATGCCTTTGAGAGCCAGGGGTAGAAAATGTTCTGGCATCAGGTGTGGAAAGTAAGGACCTGTTATGCCAGTGCCGATTATATCAAGGGAATCAGACTCTCCTTCCTGCCAGGCCACAGCATGTGGCACGATGGCCATGTACTTGGGAGAGTTTGGAAAGATGACAATATAAAAGGCTGGCGGCGATACATTGCCAATTTGAGCCATCGTCAGGGTTCCATGGCGAGTTGCGGCTCCAGGTGCATCTTCGAGCAGGACCATGAAGTCGAACCATATAAGGCGTTCTGGCTCTGAAGGATCCTGTGGTATGTGGACTGCTCCATCGTGTGGGAAGCCAGGGTGGGCTGGAAGATGGACTACATTCAGGTCGAACGACTGCAGCAGTCGAAGTTTGATGACGTTGGCTGTGATAAGTTCGGGTGTTGAATCCTTGTATTGGTCCAGACAGAGGTATCGTAGTCCTCGGTTGACTCTCTGAGGCTTATTCATAGCCGAATGATACTCGAGAATTGGTGGAAGAGAAGTGGATATCGATGCAAAGTAAAGAATTCTTAGAGCTTGTATTGCTTTGCTTCTCTAGAAGGAATAATACTTGTGGGTTGCAAGAGAGGGGGAGGTAATCCAGGCCATTGAATGGTATTTATCGATCTTTCCGTCTCGCATGCGATTGCACGATACACAACGCATCCTGAACGTGATCATAGGAAAACGCATGACAACCTTTGCTCTTCCGTGGGCGATGATCGTGCGTTTTCTGTCTATCTTCCAATGCAAACGCATCACCACCATCTTCAAACCATCCTTCGTGTACGCGAACGCACGCGCCAAATTGTTCGATGAACGTGGCCAGGGAGAAACGCATAGTGACCTTGTTTCTCCGGCAAATAGTGATCATGTATTTACTGTCTACGATCAGCATGAACGCACCAATGGCTACTGTACGAGATTTACCACTCTCTTCTTCGTGCGTATGAAAGTTGAAGACTTATCATGATTTTGCACGGGTCAGAAGAAATGCATTGGCTGTGTACTGGGCACAGGGCTAGGCGGGCACGATCTCAGTATCAGCACTGGCGCATGCCGTTACACGTGTCTGCTTTGGCATGAGAAAAGACAACGTGACCCGAGTTGTTGTCAAAGGGTGTTCAACCATCTGCAAAGACCAACCAGGCGAGGAGTAGGTTGCTAAATCTTGGCTGGGAGACTCGTGGTCAAGGAAGCTATGTTTATCATTGTCACGAAGTCAGCGGAGCTCTTGAATACTCGTCAGCAATAGGAAAGTGTATTGCGCCGGCGTAACTGGAGAATCTGACGTACAACATATCCTATAATAACCCTTGTTGAACGGCAATCCTGGTGATTGAGGAGTATGAGACCGAAGTTGCGTAGCCTCACTTCCACGAAAATACTCTTGATACAGGAAACAATAGCTGTGCCACATGTCAGTAAAGAAAGCGATTGTTCTCAAAACACAAGGATGGATCGGTAGAGCAAAGAAGGAGATCATAAAATCAAGTTTCCATTCATCATCAATTACGAAGCGCTCCGTAGCATGCATATTGTGTCATTAGCTATTGGTACAATGAAAAGCCTTTTGTCCCAGAGGTAAGATATTCGGGGTGTTGTTGGCCCTTGGTGGTGGGCAGGGTCTCTTCGATACAATGTCAAGAAGACTAAGTGCAAGTGTAACCACCATCGACGCGCAGGTCGGCACCGGTGACATAGTTGGAGGCGTCACTGCAGAGGAAAACGACGGGGCCCATCAAGTCGACCTGTTCAGCAAGTATTAGCATGACGATGAGTTGCACAGCGTTGAGGAAAGACTTACGGGACGGCCCATCTTTCCCTGAGGAATCAGACTGGTCCACTTGTTGCCAAGTTCGGGGTTTTCGTTCAAGATCTTCTCGGTCAAAGCAGTGAGCTGTATCATCAAATTAGTCCGCATTCCAGATGCTTCTTGCATTGGTGCTCACCATGTAACCAGGCTCGATGACGTTGACTCTGATGTTGGCGTGAGCCCACTCAACAGCCAGTGAGCGGCCGAGATGACGGACAGCGGCCTTGGAGGCGTTGTAAGGAGCCTGAGGTTGGGGAACATTGACGATGGCGCCACTCATGCTTCCGATGAAGACGATGCTACCGGGGGCCTTGCGCTCCATGAGGTGACGCGCAACACCAGTAGCGAAGAGGTAGGTGCCGTCGACGTTGACGCCCCAGAGCTTTCTCACGCGGTCGATGGGATACTTAATGGCGTCGAAGTTTTCGGTGAAGCCTGCTGAAGTCACGAGATTGTCGATCTTGCCGTGCTGGTTGATAACATCGGAGAGGACGCTCTCGACAGAGTGCTCGTCGCTTACTGCAGAATGTCAGTCGTCATTGCTATACCCTTGAGCGAAGAAGCTCACCATCGCAGTAGTGGCCAGTGACCTTGGGGACTCTGTCGGCGCCGGGGTTCTCGTCCTTGAAGACTTTGACCAGTTCCTTTGCCTGCTTCTCGGCTTCCTCCTCTGTGATGATGGTGTCAGTCGTGGGCGTGTCCAGACTTGTTACTGCTGAGACGCACTGTTGAGATCGACGAGGGCGACATCTGCTCCGGAGACGACCAGTGCCTGAGCCATGACCAGACCAAGACCTCTTGCACCGCCAGTGACGAGAGCAGTCTTGCCTTCGAGCGAGAAAGAAGCAAGCGTTCTTTGGAAGTGGAAACCTCCACGGCCTTGGACGGGCTCTTGCTTGGGCACAGCCTTCTCATCAAAGGGGATTTCGATCGAGTCGTCGGTTCTGGAGAAGGAGCCAACGTGCTCGCCCTTCTCTTCTGGATGGGCCTTTTCCTCGTCACGCATGAAGGGTGTGACAGACATGTTTCTGGCCGACATGGCAAGAGGGCGGGCAGGGACCACCATTCGGGTGGCCTGACGAAGGACGCTTCTGCTGAACATGATTACAGACTGTCTTTGCTGTTAGCCATTGTAGCACTTGGACTCAACAAGACACATTCAACGTGTCCATGTTGAGCTATGGAAGATGAATGATGGCAAGAGGGAACATTGTTTCGAGCACTCACCAAGAACAAGAAAAAGTGCGAGGTGATCAACGAGGTGTATTAGAGTCGGACACGTCGAGATTGACAGCTGGAGAGAGTTTGGGAATGTTTGAGTCGAAGGCCAGGGGAATTGTTTAGGACTCGATAGCTCCGATATGACGTATCATTTATTCAAGGGTCTCCACGCTCCACGTCGATCGCTCCTTCCTCCATCGCCGCCGCCCACGGGGATCCCGGATTTCGTAGACGGCCCACTTATCAGCTTCGATGCTCTCCATCTTCAGCCAATTCTCTTCGAGTCATCCAACATTCGTCACGTCTGCATCGACACGAACTGCGTTTGTTGAAATCATCTCTGATTTGCTCGACTTTGTGAGACGTTTGGCTTGCGGGAATCATGGCTGTTTTTAGCTGCAGGCACCATGCAGCTAATCATGCACATATCGCCCACCTGTCAAAATGCCCGACAGCTGTACTCTGTAGCACTGGGAGCATTCCATCTATTTATTTCTACACTGTGTCATTGCGACCGAATAATATACAAGAACGATGGTTCTCCCGCTTTTGGACGCTCAAGACAATGTGAGCACGATCCGAAGTAAGGATCAAGCGTAGGCGGGCTTCTAGGCGCGCATCGTCTGCTTGCCTGTCCTCTTTCTCTGTTCCTTTTCTCTTTCTCTCTCGAGGAAGCGCTTCTGCTCATCGGCGCTCATTCCCTTGAGCTTGCGGTCGCGCTGCTCCTTCTTGGCCTTGTCGCTGAGCAGCTTTCGGTCTTCGGCGCCCTCTGCCTCGATCATCTTGCGCACCTTCTTGGCCTCCTCCTCGCGCGTTTGGCGAATACGACGCATGACCTCGGGACGGAAGTGAGCGCTGGAAACGAGTTGATCGGGCATGCGAAGGAAGTACGAGAAGAGAGAGCTCGTGTTGGTGCCAGAGTTGAGCTTCAGAGTGAGCGTGAGACGTTTCTTGGGAACCAAATCGTCAAGACTGTGAGCCGGGTAAGCATTGATCAATGAAATCACGAATCTAGAATACTCACGTTTTGGGGGCGTCCACGGGCATGTCGGTGACTACCAGAGACTCGAGATCGTCGCCGCACTCCTTGATGGCGTTTGCCAGCTCCTGGGTCAAGAGGGCCTCGGTAACTTCGGCGCTCTCGCTCATGACACTGACCCATGGAGGGAGCTTGGCGTGATCCTTTGTGGTGGTCAGAGAGACGTCGTAACGCTCCTCGCGCACCTTTCTCATAGAGTCCTTGTTGACAATGGCAAAGATGAAACCGTCGTAGCTAGTGTCCTTGAAACGCTTCTCCTCCTCACCGCGAGCGCGGGGAATGAACTGAGCCTCCTTGCCGTCGAAAGTGTAAGCGGTGATCTCGGCCTTTTCGCCGCTGCCAGCCATGCTCTCAAAGAAGAAACCAAGGCCGAGTTCGGCGATCATGGAGAAGGGGTTGTAGCGCTTCAGCAGGTTGAGCTTGACGTCGACAAAAGCGATGTTCTGGCGACCGGTAGCATAACTGAGGAAGACGTCCTTGGACTTTTCGCGCAAAACCTCGGGGTTGATCTTGTCACCAGCAGACATGGCAACATCGGGAGAAACGTTTGCGAGGCCGAGCTTCTTGCCAAAGCCAACATGAGCGAACTCGTTCTCGAGAACATTGACGTGGCTGCGGATCCAGGCATTGGCGCGACGGCGGTTGGCGCGGACGCCCCAGAAGTGGATAAAGATGGTGAGCAAGAGGAAGGGGACGACGAAGGCTTCGGTCTTGAAGTCGGTCCAGGTCACGCGCTCGTGGACATTGTACCACTTGGTGAAGGGACGATCCGAGATGTCAATCTTTGCGCCGAAGGTCTGGTATGCAGGAGGGGTAGTGAGAGTGCTCGACAGAGATGCCGGCTTGGGAGAGGGAGCGTCGGCAAAGTCGGCAAAGTCTAGCAGTCTCTCGGTCAGTACACGATGCTGAGTGAGCTCGAGCCGACACGAAACGCACCCGAGTCGGCCGACGGGGCGGCGTTGACGGGAGATGGGTTTGCGCCTCCGAAAAGGCCCTTGACAAAGTCGGCCATCTTGTCAGCCGTCTAGTAATGTTAGCAATGCTGTCGGATGCTCGAGCTAGAGTTGGCGGGTGCAGCTTGAGGACACAGCACTCAGTCTGGCTGGGCCGAAGTAATCCCGTGACATACCGCTCCCCTCAAGCTCGACCCTCGTTCCTGCCCCGCCATGTGCTTGCACTTGCATATGTAACAACCGTATATTTCGACAATTTATCTTAACGTCAAATCAGTTTCCCCAATTCGAAAGAGACCGTTCCCTGAGCCAAAGTGTTATCACACGCATTGACCGTGATATTTACCATCGTCAAGACACCGAGCACAAGAGCAGGGTCATCTCCCTTCCATGGAGCTTGTGGTGACGTCAATATATTGATATAGTTACCTTCTACGCGCTGCCCACCTTGATCT
The DNA here is from genome assembly GCA_026538705.1 of Aureobasidium sp. GC_Fusr_1. Classification (NCBI taxonomy): domain Eukaryota; kingdom Fungi; phylum Ascomycota; class Dothideomycetes; order Dothideales; family Saccotheciaceae; genus Aureobasidium; species Aureobasidium sp. GC_Fusr_1. The sequence continues at coordinate 13,841 of JALPCE010000046.1, read as the reverse complement.
CAGTTACCACATTGCATACAAACCCACTGGTGAGGACATTCAAGAGAGCTGACCGTCTTGCACTCACTGACAGTATTCAAGAACTCGTCATCGAAAGCCTCCCAGCAAGACCATCAACAAGACAGCTCATACATCATCACCGAACCATGCCTTACACACTCCAACCTGGCGGTTACATCGACCCCACCTCCAACTCTGGTTCCGGAGACATCGAAGTCGACCCCAGCGCTCCAGGAAATGTCATGCGCTATGCACTAGGCTTCGAGACCATGGCAAATGCAATCGGCGGAACATGGATGGTCTTCTTCCCCCAAAGTTTCCTCAGCATGCTTGTAAACTCATCCTCCGACATCACTCCGACTGCAGTGACATGGACTCAAGTTGCCGGAGCTCTGGTCTACGCTCTCGCTACCCCGCTCGTCTTGGGTGTCCCAAACACGAGAAGAGGTATCGAGAGCAGAGCGCCTACCTACTACACCCTTGCTGCTGGTGAGGTTGGCGTTGTGGCTGTCGCGCTATACAAAGCTTTCGTGTACGGAGATGATAGTGGCTGGAGCAGAAATGCTTTGCTTGCTGCCAGCGCCGTCCTAGCTCCCACTTTGGCATGGAGATTCTATGTTCTCTTTGGCAAGCCGGAGTGGATAGGCAGATATCGCGAGGTTGCACGCAAAGGCAAATAGAGCATTTATTACAAGCTATCAGTTCTATTAAGGTGACAACACCAACTATTACAGAGAGAAGATATCTATCTTGAGAGAAGACGCAAAGCGAATCCGCAACTAGGACATCGTCCTAATTCTGAGAATTTCAAGGCGTGAAAACAATGCGCTCACTCTTGTTATGCCAGTGCTCTCCAATCTCGCTCAAAGGCACAACCTTGACCTCCTGCTTCTTGAATGTCTTGAAAGCGTTCAAGATCTTGGGGACCTCTGGACGCATGGTTTCGCGCGACCAACTGCCAGGCCCGGCCCCGCGAATAGTGATGTCTTTTGACCTGAGTGCGTGGCCTGGCAACACCATCTCCGTGCCTGCAAGACCTCCAATGTGCACATACTGCACTGGGCGTGTGAAGTTGACAGTGGAAAGCACATGCTGCGCAACGGGTCCGTAAAGATAGTCGAGGATAACATCTGCTTCAGCTGCAGCACTGCAGTCGGTGTCCGAAACATCATCTGCAAGGATGACCATCTCATCGACTCCGACTTTTGACAATGTCTCTGCGTTCCGAGACATCCCGATGACCTTGCCAGCGCCTAGAGCCCGTGAAACTTCGACAGCGACCTTGCCGCTAGCGCTGGTGGCTCCCATGATAAACACGGTAAAGTTCTCAGGTAGATCCTTTATTCGTGCAGTCAACGCCATCCAGCTAGACAGTGCAGGATTGGCATAGCCAGCAACCTGATAGGGGTCCACGCCATCAGGCAACTCTACCATCTTCCTGTGCTCAACATTGAGGATCTCCTGGAAGCCACCACTAGGAACACTGATAAAGTAGACGAGTTTGTTGTCGGACAGGCGGCGACCTATGCCATCGATGCCAGGAGTGTAGGGTAATTCTCCAGAGGCGTAGTGGTTGCCGCTGGCGATGGAGCGGACCACAATATGCAGGCCTGAACAGATGACTATAACCGGGACTTCGTCTGATTCGGGCGATGGTATAGGCACTTGAGTATATTTGGGTGCTTCGCCCCAGGTTTTAACAACTGTAGAAAACATTGTACTTTCGTTGGTGTTTTCCGTCATGATGTTAGTTGATCGTTCGAGGTTGGAAGACTCGCTGGTTGACTTGTTCGACCAGGGGTTGGAAGCAGAAGTAGCAGAAACAAAGAGCCTTGTGTTGGGATTCGTTCCAACATAGCTCCATACAAGCTGTTCTTATATCATGTTCGGCTGCAACACCGGAGGTGACACGAGCTGATATGCATTGCTGCCTTGTGTTCTCGGATCCTCCATGAATTCTCGGAAGATCGGAGCCGGGCTCGGAGCCGATATGTTCTACTGGGAACCTCGTCTCTTCTTGAGCACCTGAATGAAGCCTATGAAGAAGACTTGTATTGTTAAGCGAAAATCCCATCAGAACATATGACTATCTTAGAAACCAGCAGCCTCGCTTCAGGGATATTCTAGGATCATCAACACACTTAAGACTTGCCATGAACTTCGAAACATCTGTAGTCTTCATTTGATTTGGAGTGCATCGTGCATATACATCTATCCAACAATTGAAGAAAGTGCAGGCTCATATATACTTCTAAGCTATAATCTCTTGGTGTTCAATAGCAGCACCCTTCTTCTCGTCATGGTCGTCATGCATGCTTTCGACGTCCTTCTCAGCGACAACAGGGGCCTTCTCCTCAGTCCAGCCATCCAAGCTCTTGGCCTTGAACAAGTTGAGGTAAAGAGGGAAGCACCATGCGATAACGAAGCCAATCAGAGGGATGAAGAAGGCCTTCTGAGTGCCGATGTGATCGGCGACTGTACCAAGTACAGGAGGGAACAGAGCACCACCAGACACGGCAGCAACAATGAAACTGGCACCGCGCTTGGAGTGGCGACCAAGACCTCTGATCGACAGAGCGAAGATTAGAGGGAACACGCATGACTCGAAGAAGAGGACCAGCGAGATGGATGCGATGCCGGCGTTACCCTTGAGACCCATAGTCAGGCATGCGAAGAGAACCACACCGGAGAGGAAGCCCATGATGACCAGACGAGGCTTAGTGATCTTGAGCAGACCACTGGCGATGAATCGACCAATGGCGAAACATCCTTGGGCCACGGCGAGAAGATTGGCGCCGGTAGCGTGAGTCGTGCCTGGACGGACAGCAGACACATAATTGATAAAATACCCGGCGTACGCGCACTGAGCGCCGACATAGCAGAACTGGGCGGCCACACCAAAGAAGAGAGTGTATTGCTTAGACAATGGCTTGTCCTCAAAGGCAGTCTCAGTACCACTGGATGCTGCCTGAGCAGCCATGTCGGCATCGGTGACCTCAGGAATAGGAGCGAAGAAGAAGACAACGGCGAGGATGAAGACGAAGATGGCAATGCCCCTACAGCGGAGGTATAATTAGCATGAGTTTACAAGATTTGGATGATTAGAACACTGCGATCATGCTAGACTTACAAGTAGACCCATTGGACTGATTGGAGCGAAGTATCATCAACATTCTTGAAGATGACCTGACTTGCCAGAACAGGAGCGACGACGGTTCCCACAGCCTGGAAGGCCTGAGCCAGAGTCAAACGCAATTCAGAGTACTTTGCAGGACCGCAAGTAGCGATGAAGGGGTTGGCAGCAGTTTCAAGGGTCGAAAGACCGGACCCAACGATGAACATTCTTGCTCAGGATCAGCAACTGTAACAGTTTTTATGTTTCTTCCGAGGAGATACTCACGATCCACAAAAACCGCCAAAACTACGCTTGAGTCCTGATGGCCAGAACATGAGAGCACCAACACCGTAGATGCAGAGACCGGTAATGAAAGCCCATCTGTAACCGAACCTTCTGACGATCCAACCAGAGTAAGTCAGAGGTCCAATCGCATACGCTCCGAAGTACGCTGCTTGAAGACCACCACTCTGGCCCTTGGTGATGTTCAGAGCAGTCTGGAAATGGGCATTCAGGACATCGAGAAGTCCATAGGCGAAGCCCCAAAGGAAAAAGAGGATGGTAACAAGGCACACGGGCAGAATCGACTGCTTGAGAGTAAGATTTTGAGCGCCGGTTACTGCATTGTTGCTTTCGATGGTCTTGACACCATGCTTCTTGATAACAGAGTCGGGTAGCGGTGCTACTATCGAGTTGTTACGGCTAGCCATTGTGATATCGTTTCTACGACTCTTTCTGAACGAAAGATGGAGCAGGAAAGAGAGATATCGCACGAGTAGCGAGTAGAGAAGAGGTCCTGATGGAAAGAGAGAATCGACAAGGGGCGTGCTTATGCTCTCCCACGAGCGGTCATTCAAGGACTTTATATATTAAAGAGGGGGAAAAGCAGTGAGAATTGAGCACGAGACGAACCTTGGCTCCACACTCCGCAACGATATGGTCGATCTTTGCTGTGGAGCCCCCAGAACCCCAGTCCAATCTACTCCATTGGAGGCCAATCACCCCACGACCACACTACTTAGCCGTACGCAACGCAGGCTAAGTCGGCCCAAGTATTCGCCATGCGGCCGAAAGATGTCAGTGCTGGCCAACGGAATCCTTGAGTACCCGCTCACTCAGTACCGGTCCCAGGTGTTTTGAGCATCCTGCAGCCGATTGTTCAACAGAAGCAAGGTGGAAGAGCGCTAGAAGGTCGGTGTGTCTTGGCTGAGGCACTTGAAAGTCTTGGACATCGTGGCGGAGCAAAATAACAAGGCCGTGAATTGGTAAAAAGGCCGTCATGTATGGCGACAAGGATCTTGATACGAGAAACAGGCCATTTAAACTGTCGTGCGTTGACACTGCAAATCACCTGTAAACTCGAGTTTGCGTAAAAATGTCCCTTGGTCGAAGTGTTGTTGTTCGTTGCTTAGCTTCATCTCGGTCCGGCACAATATTCGTTCGTTCGGGAGAAGAGGAAACAGGTAAAAAGAAAAGAAAAGTAATTCATAGCTTGTATTGAGAAAGGACGATAGTGTTGATTTGCCAAGCTGCGTACTTAGAGAATAGCTGGACTAAATTGCCAACTTTGGACGCTCCTTCGACAAAAATAACGCCTCAGCTGTCGGACGGTATGCCTGCCTCTCGGCACGAAGGCCGTTGACTACATGCAAGTTTTCCCGACTCATCAAATCATCAATCAAGAGTCCCAGCAACAAGGAAGCGACTTTCAAGCCTCACGATCTGACCGCATGCCAACCTCGCCTGCAGCCTTGGCCACGGCTCCTGCGAGTGGAGTCACTTGACTCTGCCTCTTCTGGACACGCCATTGCCATACTCAACCTTCTCTCTATCCACCTCAACCCTGCCCTTGGTCGTGTTGTTGTGCTGTTCAGTAGGCGATATGGGGCTAGTCTTCTTGTCCGCAGACCCGCGTCGAGTGCTATTAGTGTTGCTTGAGCGAGTACCTCTGCCTGGGGAGATAGACACACCGCCCTTAGCAACGATTTTTGAGCGTCTAGATACCACCTCTGACTTTGACTGGCGATCGGTAAGTGGTTCGCGACTCAGTTGAGAGGGTGAAGGAATGTCTGGAGATGACGATGGTACAAGAACTTCGAAGTCGATAAGGTTCTCTTCTTCTTCTTCTTCGATGGGCGAGTCCAGAGTTTGGTTTCTAAATGGCAGAGATGGAGGGCCACATACAGGGGTCTTGGCAGCACCCAATTTGACACCGCCAGGAGGAGAATATGGCCCTGGAGCCGAGCTGCCAGCAGTAGCGGTATCAGATGGAACGTCAGAAGTAGAGGCATCCTTCTGAGCAGATAACTCGGGACGGTACTTCTGGGCAATCTCTTGGGTGATTGGAACACCGGTTGGACGCGAGGGTGGCACGCGAACACGAACAGGATCGTCACTATGAAGAGCAGAGCTGTCGGTCTGCTGTTGCTCGACCACTTCCCACTCTGAACTCGAACCGTTACGTTCGGGACGCTTTCCCCTCTGCTTCTTGCGTGCTTGCTCTTTACGCCACCAGGCAGGCACCGACTTCAAGCCAATCGAGTTGAGTGTTTCCTTGTCCTCGGGTATCTCATGTTTGTATATGCAACCTTGCTGCTTGAATGAGCATTGACCTTGGTGCTGGATCCAGTAGGTACAGTAAATCTTCTTCTTCTGATCAGGTTCAATTCCAGAAGGCGGAAGAGGGCGTTCGTTGTAGAGAGGTCTCGGCTTGGCCACATTGAGTGGCTTGGGAGTCGGAACGAATGCAGGTGTGGGCGTAGGAAAGGTCTGCGTACGAACGGGCTATGCGAGTCACGTCAGAAGAGGGGGAAAAATCAAAGCTGTTAGACTTACCTGAGGTACGTGATTGTTATGAAGAGCTACCTCGGATTGGAGCGTATATTCCATCGCGACTGGTGTGGGAGCCTTTGACCCCTTGATGTTCACAGACCCAGCAAGCGAAAACTTCCTTCTGACAGATGAATCATGTCCAAGGAAGAGCATATCCTTTGCTTGCGAGGCACTCAGACTCAGAGGCACACCAACCAAGCGAACGTCGTCTGGGAGTTCATCGACAGGAACAAGAGGAATGAGAGAACCATCGCCCCGCTCGATGAAGAACTTGAGCTCTGGGATCAGCATCGACTGTGTCGACACGGCTGCTGGGTACTGAGGAACCGACCACGCCATGGTGCCTGGCGGAGCATAGGCAGACATGTGGAGGCCTGGCATTGTCGATGGCAGGAGTTCGAAGCCGTAAGGAAACTAATATATGGGGGAGCTCAAGGATGGTCTTGTTGCTTTGGAAGATTGAGGATGGATCGTAGCACATATATGAAAAGGTGCGATGGTGCAATCAAGGCGTGACTGTGAAAGATCCAGTTCTTGAACAAGGCAAGCGAGCGAACACCTTTTGTCTGCCAACAAAAGTGCGTCATCAGCTTTCAGTGGTTTAAATCCGGTTGTATCGTGTTTAGCATGTTCGCAAACTGCATCTGCTAAGCTCTATGGATCCTTTGATATGGCTGTTTGATGATGAGCACAATATGATTGGACTGTCACACGGGTTCATGCATGCAAGTAACAGCAGCCGACTGATCTGCGGGCAGAAGTTTGTGACCAGTATGCAAGAACTGCCAAATAAAATTTGCAAGCTTTGTTGGTCTGTCCTGTTTCTGCTGATGCTGATGAGTTGTTGTCAGAATCTTATGGTTGTTGGACGCATAATGGTGACCGTATACTAGAAGTCTCAGGCCATCATGTCAAGTCAGAAGTGCGATTCGCGGTCTCTTGTGTGGATCCCACGTTGACAGGTCGCAACGTTACACAGAGAAGGCAAGAGCAGGCAGGCTTCTGTGCAGCATGCGGTATCACCAAAATCCTCGACCTATGGTTGTTACGATGGAACCCACTGTGGTATCTTTCACAGTTAGCACAAGCCTGGTCTCAGAATGCCAGGTTTGGCCTATACCCATAAGGTATGTTTGAAGAAGGAACACAAGAGGATGGGAGTGGTCGGTATCGAACAAAAGTCTTGGCGCACCGGGAAAAGTTGAACCTTGTTTTGGCGAGCGACATCGTCCATCTTGAGGGCTCCAGTCATAGCTGTCTACATCAATTGAGGTTGTCAAGACATAAATTGAAAAGCAGCATTGGTAAGTCTTATCATGGGGTCGTTCTCAGTGGTTGTGATTGAATTTCAACCAACAAATGGACTCACTATTCTGACACGATCATGACCTTGCACAGAGAGCACTGTATCTACATCAAATCATGTCTCTCCAGCAGTTTGACGGCCTGGAAATTCCAGCTCCTGCTGATTTCCATGTCCACCTTCGCGATGGGCCTATGATGGAGCTTGTCACACCGACCATCAGACAGGGAGGTGTCAACACCGTCTTCGTCATGGTAAGCATTCAATTGAGGTGTAGGAAATGAAACAAGAATCTAAACTCTTCTGCCATCAAAGCCCAACTTGGTACCTCCAATCACCACGGTTCGACATGCCTTGGACTACAAGAAGAGACTGGAGGCTATTGAGCCAAACGTCAACTTCCTCATGTCCTTGTACCTGCACCCCGACATCACGCCCGAAGTGGTCAAGGAGGCTGCTTCTGCAGGTATCACGGGCATCAAGTCCTACCCAGCCGGCGTGACCACAAACAGCAGTGCCGGTGTCGTCAGCTACGAGCCCTTCTATCCTGTTTTCGAGGAGATGGAGCGCCAGAACATGGTTTTGAACTTGCACGGTGAGGTTCCTGGATCCAAGGACAACAACATTACCGTATTGAGCGCCGAAGAGGCATTCCTTCCCACGCTCAAGGACCTACACAAGCGTTTCCCCAAGCTGAGAATCATCTTGGAACACTGTACTACCGCGGCTGCCATCGAGGCCGTCAAGACTTGCGGCCCCACCGTGTCGGCTACCATCACTGCCCACCATCTCTTTTTGATTGTCGATGACTGGGCCGGCGACCCGCACTCGTTCTGCAAGCCTGTGGCCAAGACACCACAGGATCGCGAAGCTCTGCTCAAGACTGTTGTTTCGGGCAACCAGAAGTTCTTCCTCGGCACCGATAGTGCTCCTCACCCAGCTATCAACAAGCGTGGTGACAAGGTCGCAGCAGGTGTCTTCACACAGCCTCATGCCGTTGGATATGTGCTCTCTGCCCTTGAGCAGGGCATTGAACGTGGTGTCCTCAAGGCAGATGATGTTACCGAGGATAAGCTCAAGGGATTCCTTGGACTGAACGGCAGAAAGTTCTACGGAGCCGAAGACAAGAAGGATGAGAAGGTCGTACTGAGAAAGGATGGCGTCAAGGTGCAGAGCCTGCTGAAGAACGCTGATGGCAGCGTCGAAGTTGTTCCTTTCAGACGTGACCAGAAAACATGGAGCGCGGAATGGAAGTGAACAAGGGGAATTTTTTGGATACAGAAAATGGTTTGAAATGATAAAGGCTTATGACAAGCTAGAAGAAGCGACTGCTTTACAAATGCTATTGTGACTGGTCGGTCGATTACATGTTCATGCATCTGAAGGGATGTTGAGGCTCGTCCTCTGCTTCTTGCCCCGAGCAGGCGTGTTTTCACCCTCGTCTCTCTTTCGCTTGCTTTTGCTCCGGCCGCCTTTTGGTCGGTAGGTTTGGTCGTCGTCCCTAGCCTTTTTCGGCTTGCCCGGTGTATCGTCGGTAGCAAGCTCGTCTTCGTTGTCCACAGTGCTCCCTGGGCTTCCCTCCTTTTCTCTAGCTCGTTCGATTGCTCTATCGCCAACCTGCTTGGCAAGGTTGCGGCGTTTGTTGGCTGTCGCAGGGGTTTGAGCGTTGGCGGCACCGGCTTCCGAAGCGCCGTCGATGTCGGACATTGTGCTGTGTTTCTTGAGCCAGTTGTGGACGGACAGAGGGTTGCGTAGTTCGACCTCGCGGTCCAATTCGCGCTGAGTGAGCTTGGAAAGGGGTTGGGGTGAGGACGGGCGAGGATCGCCAAGGGCGACAGGTTCTAGCTTGTTGTCGAGTCGAGTGAGATAGGTATCTTCGTGCGACGAAGATAGGAAGGAGGGATCTGCTTCAGCGACAAGCGGTGCAATTGGGTGATGATATCGTGGATGGGGGATTTGAGCCTCCATGTCGACCAAACTCTTGGCATTCTTGCGAGCCAACAGGGCTTCTATGTCCTGTCGTATGCGGACAAAGTCCAAATGGGGGATCTCGTGGTTGTGGAAGGCGCGGTGGGCATTGGCTATGATGTTGTTGGCGGCATCGAGCGTCATGTCGCGTTCTTCCTGCGGCTGCTGGGACTTGGGAGCCAGCGAGAGATCGAATCGCAATTCGTGTGGGATGGCCAGGGATGTGTTGAGGTCGAGAAGAAGGTCGAGCAGTTGGCTGGGGGCCGAGTCAGCGCATGTTTGTGACAAGTGGGTAGTTGGAAGACGGCTCACTCGTTCTGCTCCTGCAGCCTCTTGGACAAGGCATCGAGCTTCTGCTCATCGATGAACAGGCTGTTGCTCTCCTTCATGACGTCTTCAAAGTGCGTCTTCATCTTGCGATACTTCTTGCGCCATGAGCGATATTTGGGTTTCTGTTCAGACGCTCCTCGTGCGTCCAGAGATGTGGCTCCAGGCGGGCCGGCAACAATCTCATCGTCCGACATGGTGTGTGTTGATGTAGGTGTCTTTTGTGTGTGATGACTGGGAAGGTGGAAGCAGCTGACACGACGACCATCGCGTCGGCGTTGGCACCCGCCTTGATATACACCGCCAAGACTTTGTCTCTGGTGGATTGCGACTTCCCTCTTCGTCAATCACGTCTCGGAAGTCGTGGCAGTGTTGACCTGCTCCTCAATTCGCTATCTGTCTGCTCTCATGCATCTTTTCTGCACAATCTGCACCTGCTCTCATACATCTTCCCTGCACAATCTACACCTGCTCAGGACGGCCTTCATTCTTCGCCTCGACACGAACACCCGTCACGACTGCTCTACCCACCTCATCATGGCTTTGACTCCACTGCGACAAGTCCTTCAGCGCCACTCTGACCAGCGAATTGGTGCTTGATCCATCTTCGAGCACTATGACTTCTTGCATGATGCGGTACTTGCCCCATTTGGGAAGCACATACAACCACAAGTAGTAATACACGCCGCAGAGCAAAAGAATTCCGATCCCCGTGACGCAGTAAGTCGCATACCAGAAGCTGACGTCTCCACCTGTCGCTCCTCCTGTTGGAGGGTACCAAGGCATGGTGAGCAAGTACAGGTTCTGGAGGATGGTGAATACCACAGCAGCATCCCACGCACGGAATTCGCTTCTCGGTACACCCAACTTCTTGCGTCGATAACGCACCATGTACAGACCCACTGACATTGTGAATGCGAATGCTGCAGCGGGATAAGTCTGCAAGTCAGTTATGAAATTAAATGCATCACCAGCTGGAGGTGCAAGAATCATAATCATCGTGACACCCCATTTCACCAGATATGGTCCGATCGGTGTGCCAAAGGGCCTTGTGGACGCCCAAAACTTCGGAAATGGCAACACTCCTTGTCTGCAAATACATCAGTCTTGATACCCATTAGTCTGACCAACCTGGGCACTCACCTCCCGCATTCTCGGATAAGACGGGATTGCCCAATCTGTACAGCAATCAAGTTGCCGAACGCACTCAGAGCTATGAGCAGGTTGAAGACTTTGACGCCTTTGGCATGGCCGAAAACGTTGGTGAAGAAATGACTTGCGACTGTCACGCCTGACTTCTTGATGTCGTCAACCGGTACTGGTCAAGATTTCAGTACATGATTGCCAGCTCCAGGGATATGAGTCTTACCAGCCGCAAAGTAAGCAACATTTGCAAGCATATAAAGCACTGTCACGATGACCAACGAATACGATGCATTCCTCTTGATCGTCTTTACAGGGTTCTTCGCCAACGTCAGCTTATTCTTCCGGATGCGATGCATGACGACTTACCTGAATCTCATTGACAATATTGAAAGCATTCTCATAGCCGGCATACGAGAAGATGATCTTGACCAGACTGTTTGTCAAGCCGTACCCGGTCGTCTTGCCTTCGAAAGCATTTCTGAAACTTGCATGTGGATCTTGAACTCTGGTGTGGCCACCCAAGACAACCAAACCGGTGATGCCAATGCTACACAAACTGATATCAGTGTCTGACATTAAAGGCAACGGAGCAACTTACAATACCAATGTCAGAACCTTGATAATGCCAATGGTATTGGATATACGGTAGGAGGTCTTGGTGTGAAAAATCAATACTGAAAAGCTGTCAGACATTGTTCCAGTTTTGACTGGAGATTTTTTCTTACACAATGTGACTAGGGTATAACAAGCGATGGCGACACCCTTTTGTTCCCAGGCAGAAGGTGTGTGGTCTCCTATCTTGAACAGGTATTGAGCCATGACTGGCCATGATGGTCAGCAAAGTTTACATTGACTTGAAACAGCACCGCATACCTATGGCATTGCCACTACTGAAAGACAAAATCACCGTCTGGACAGCGAAAGCGATAGGAAAAAAGTATTTTGGTCGAGGAAAGGCTTGTTCCAGGTACACGACCTCTGAACCCGATCGATTGGGAAAGTAGGAAGCGTACTCGAGGTATACTGCGAGTGAGGTACCCGATGTGAGAAGGCCTAGTGCCCAGAATATCAGACTGGTGCCGACGGAGCCAGTTCCTTTCAATATGGTCGCCGCTGATGCACCATTAGCAGGTGCCTTCAACGGATCGTGATTAACACATACGAGTTGAGTAGACGCCAGTTCCGACCATCTTGCTAATGTTGATCAAGACAATGGTTACCGGTCCAACAGCATATCCAAGAGAAGATTTGGCCTCGACGGGCGCACCAGATACTTCTTGATAGGATGGTTGTGAACCGTTGCCGCCCTGCTCGACGACAAACTTGAGGTCGCCTGTAGTTGACACTATCTCATGCGATGAGCAAACATCGTTGCTTGACGGCGTTGCAGAATTGTCTGTCTTCTCGTTGACGGAGCGTCTAAAAAAAGACATGGAACTTGTTTCGGGAAGACTGAGATTTGAAGTGTACAAGAAAAGCTGCCGTCAAGCTATCACAAATGCTTTTACGGCCATGTAGCCTCTCTAGTATATAAATCACAGCTGCAGCAACCAGGTACGACTCGTGGCGAGATCAGCTTTGAGGTTGAGGATTGCACCATTGTGGAGCTGTATAATGGCACCTTATCCTCCTCAGCCAGACAGCGTGCCCTTCAATATCAATTTCTTGGTTCTCATGAATATTGGATCGGATTAAGTTGGCCAAGCGGAGATGTAGCTGCATCGCACATCACTGGATGTTTTTCGCGTGCTATTGCACCATCACACAAGCACATCATCCCACCCACAATGAGAACAACATTCAAAACGCTGCTGTCTGATTGGTGCGTGCCACAATGCCTCATCCACTGCCACGAGGAACAAGTTTGGATGAATCGATTTCATGAGCATATTCGAAAGACAACCCACAACTAAAGTATGGAAGGTGGGACATACGATGGCCGAGAATTGGTGAGACCAAAATGCGGTGGATATTAGGAAAGGATGACAAGTCTCAACGTGATAGTAACTCTCTGATAGAATCCGCACCCGATACATAGATTGGAGACTGAGCACGCATAGGACCAGGAGCACAAAACCTACGATGCGCATGGTCCAGGGCCAGCCGACTTTGGGGACGAGTGTCTGAACCATCAAAGGGAAGAGGACGCCGCCGAAACCACTGCCGGTGAAAGCAAAGCCAGTTGCTGTGCCGCGTCTTTTGTCGAACCAGTGAGATATCGCGCCCATGGCCGGTGTGAAGAGGAAAGAATTTCCAATGCCACTGAGTATTGAAAATACAAGCAGGAATTGATAGTATGCTGTGTGAAATGTCATTGTTAATAGATCTGAACTTGACACGAAAGAGAAAGGTGGAACACCTACTTGTACATAGACTCAACGTGAACGTCCCGACGAGTAAAAACACGGCACCGATCGTGACCAATTCTCTCGGACCTCTAGCGTCAAAGATAGGCCCTATCTGAACGCTACAAAAATATGATAAAAAGACGTAAATGCCGAATTACCAGCTCACATCATTCTCGCTGGTAGACTCAAGAATGGTGTTGGAAATGTAGGCTTGAAAGACACCTGTCGAGTTGACAATGCCTAGGCCTGCGGTCATTGAACTCCAGGATCCAAGGACTACTGTCCATGCTGCGATGCCGCCCTCGGGATAGGTGATTGGTACATCCTCGCCATCTGGAGTGTGCGACGAGAGACTTCCAGTGTTTCGTGTTGTTCGTTTCTTGAAGATGTGACCATTTGGTTGGCTCGGAGGCATGGGTTTGAAGAGCGATCTCTTCGTATGTAAGTGTAGCCATAGGGATAGATGATGTGCTGGGCTGTGACGGGATGGAATGACAGTTGGGTATTACAGACAAAGCTGCTGTTAAGAGAAGACCGTACGTACTGTTACCCAACCAGACTGGTATATTGACGTCACGTTATTACAAATCAAGTCTGGGCATATGAAACCAGATGATAAGTAGAAGCCGGGTGCGGTGCCTATCTCCTTGGGTACCGGAAAGGAGACAGTATAAAGTAGACACGACTGACACATGACTACTATACGGCTAATCTATGTAGGTAGGCTAATTTTGACGCATATCTATTTTAGATAAATTCTTATTCAAGCACATACGGCCACAGTCAGCTGAAAACTGGGCAT
>JALPCE010000459.1:0-12545 GCA_026538705.1 Aureobasidium sp. GC_Fusr_1 | reverse complement strand
TTTTACAAAAAAAAAAAAAGTGAAAAGGTTGCGGTAACAAGGGGAAAATGGAAAAAGAAAAGGCAGAGATCTTGAAGAAGAATGCAATCTGAGAAATACGAACAAGGGTATTAATAACAATCCATTATTACTTGTAAAGGTAGACTATGTTTCCCAATGATTATACATGGAGATGTGAAAACATCTCAAAACCTATCAGCTTCCCAGTTGTTCCATCCCCATTACATCTCACACCAACACCTCATTTTCTTTGCTGCAGAGCTCTCTCGAAACCAATCAAAAGCATCTCAAAACGGTCAAAGAAGCCAAGCACCACAAATGCTTACAAAAGCATAACGGCACCAGCAGCGGCACCAAGGAAACCCATGCCGGCAGCAACGTTGGCAGCAGCGCCAGTGTAAACAGCAGGCATGCTCTGAGTGGAAGTAGCAGTGCCGTTCTTGTTGCCGTTGCCAGCAGAGGTCATCATACCGCCTTGAGCGCCGCCAGTGACGGAAGCAGCGGGGACCTTGCTCGAGACAGTGCAGGGGCAGTCGGTGACGGTGATGGTGGTGGCCGAAGAGACGGTGTAGACGTTGCTGTGAATGGTGGTGACGTAGGCGCCGGCGGTGGGGGCAGGGCATACGGTGGTGAGTCTGTTTTGCGAGATTAGCATGATACTCATCAGAGATGTCAGGACAGAAAGGAGGATACTTACGCAGTAACGACCTCAGTCATGTAGACCATGCTGGAGGCAGAGGCAGAGGCAGTAGCGGTGTAAGGAATGAACGAGGAAATGATGCCACCGGTGGAGGCAACAGGGTTCTCGCCGAGGCAAGTGGAGTACTCAGAGACACACTGGGCCTGGTTGGCGGAGAGGCCATCGACGGGAGTGGTTCTGCAGGTGTTGTAGGCAGCATAGCAGTCGCCCTGGCATTGAGCGTTGTTGGCAGAGCACTGGGCCTGGTTGGCAGAAGAGCCATCGGACATGCGAGTGGTGCGACAAGCATTGTCCTTGGCAACACAGCCAGTGGCAGCAGTGGTCGAGTTCTGGGCAGCGACAGCGCCGACGAAGGCGAGAGTGGCAACAGCAGCGAATCTCATATTTGCGGTAATGTGGGTGATATAGAAATCGGTGTATTAAAAAGGTGTAGTTGGTGCTGTGTAGCGAGTGTGAAAGTTGGCTGGATTAGTAGTAGAGATGAACGACAGTAGTTATGTGATGAGAAGAAAGAACAGCAACCTGCAATGATAGAGCAGCTCTTATATATCAAGGAGGTATTGTTACCAATGTTATGATACGAGGCTCGAGGGTGATCCGGATGAGCCTAGCTTCAGGAACCAGGAACCCGTTACGAGGAGTTCAGACCTCGTATCCATAACGGTCCCTCATCTTCTGAACCTTCGCACATTCCAATTGGGCGGCGATGTGTGACCTGCAGTGCAATTTTAGCCTTACTTACCTTGGTTTTGGGTCTCTTGCCTCGGATCGGGGAAAGTCATGCTGTTTACAGTTTTGTTCCTGCAGAAGTGCCCGTCAGTCCTTGGCTTGCAGCTCGACAACAACAATCAATTTCTTCGAGGTATAGAAGAGACATAAGACACAAGACACAAGATGCGCCACTTACAGATGTGCAAAGAACAGTCATGTCTCAATCCAAGAATAGCACACTTTACCTGTCACTGTTCCTGTTGTCACCCAAGAACAGCAGTAGTCCAAATACCCGAAGATGGTCCAGCACCACTCGGACGAAAAGTTACCATGATCGAACTTTCGTATCGATACCCGCTCGCTTCGTTGCGGGTCTGATTGATTTCCTGCTCAAGATGAACTCAGCTTGGGGCATCGCAAAAGCGTTTAGCCCTGGCCTGGTTCGCCCCTCGACAATGCCAAGGAAAAGGGTTCCGAGGTCCACCGGAAGAATCGGATGGTTTCAGCAAAACGTCTCGTTCCTGACCCCTCGACAGGTGTATGTAGAGATGAAAAAACCGAGGGATACGAAGGGGAAGTGTTTGTTGTTATTTGCACGATGAAGCAAGGGGAGAGAAGCTGCGGTTGCAACCGAACAACCTGCTTGGCAATTCACAAACAGAAGCACGTGGGATGGTCGCAACTTCCTCTAAACACACCCTTGGTTCGCACCTTCCAAAACCAACTCAGCTCCATCAAACTCGAGTGCCAGCTTGTCGAAGGTGGATGTGATCCAAGTCTCTTACGTGCGCATACGAAGAATGCAACTCTATCCCCCAGGTCAAGGCTTGAAACAATCAAATTCCACTATCACCGTTAGCCGATAGCAAACATCACGCAGACTGGGGTAAAAAGAGGCGAAAGAAAAGGGCTGGGGATGGAGATCACGAGCTTGTTCTGAAGCCAAGAGTCTACAAGCTCTGTTTGCCAGAGCTCAATCGCTCGATCGTTGCTTCATCCTCGTATGGTCAGGTTGTTTATTAAATTGAATTTTTGCTTGGCTTAATACTTTGTATGGCACGACATGCGAGATTTTCCCTCAGGCCATACAGGTGGTTCGTGGACCTTGATATCAAGCAGACGTCACTGCATCTGCAAAGGTTTCCCAACCACTTCTTTCCCATGGTGCCAATACGATTGCCCGCTGTGCGTCACGAACCACTCCCGTACCTGCAAACGCCTTTGCCAGTTCCTGTGCTCCAAGATCTCCGTAAGGTGGCACGGCTCTCTGCGATGTCAAGAGAGCCATTTGAGCTGGATACGCCTCTTCAGTCAGGTCTGTCAGCTGTGTCCATCCATGGCTTTGGTGCGGCGCAAGCATGATTGCTCGCTGTGTCTCGACCAGCGCATCTATCTCTGATGCATCAGAGGAGAGGCCTGCAATGGCGCCAAGGACTTGTTCGACATGCTCGCGGTCGTAGATGGAGATGCTGTCGTTAGTGCGCAAAGATGCGAGGTCGTCGCGAACAGCATCGAGGGCATCTGTATCGTTGTCCAGAGCTGCGATAGCGCCGAGCAATACAATAGATGGAACGTGGGAGTCGTTCTTCTCGATACAGTCGAATAACTGATCGCGGGCGACAGACTTTTCTTCGTCGCCGCCCTTGGCCCACAATACTTGAACGAGTAGGCATACGACGTCAGGGTCAGAGTTGCTCTCCTCGAGTGCCGATCGGAATGCCGCAATGGCATCGTCCATGTTTTGTAGATAGAAGGCGGCAAGACCTGCAGTCAAATGAGCAGACAAGCGGACCTTGCGTCTGCTGTCCGGCTCCAAACCGCTTGCATCAGCTTCGGCAGAGAGGTCGAGAGCTGTGCCAGCGTTCTCGGCTGCTGACTCGAAGTCCTTGGAGGCAAGCTGGTTCCTGGCAAGGTCTGCTTTTGCCAAAGCGAAACGACCAAGAGAGGTGAGCGATTCTGTGGCCTCGTAATCTGACTCGGCTGATGTGCAAAGACTTGTAAGCATCTCAATAGCAGGAGCATGGTCACCTACACGTTCTGAGAACAAAGAGGCAAGGTGATTGAATGCCTGGTCCGAAGGAACTTGACGGTGCAGCTGCTCCAAGGCGAACAATGGCTGGATCAATGCAGTAATTTCGTTCGAAGCTGAGGGAGTTGTGAGCAGGTTGTCGAAGACCGACACGGCATATTGACGCTTCGAGATCAACGAAGCAGAGTCCGAGATCTCAAATGCATGAGTGAAATGTGATAGTGCCTCCTTCTTATCACCCATCATCAGCGCAATCAGCCCTTCACCCAGCCAAGCATGTGCATAGTCAGGATCTGTTGATTGAGCGCGACCAAATGCTTGGTGAGCGAGCTCATAGTCGTTGTTGATGAGATACAAGACACCAAGGTTGCACCATGTCTTTGCGCTACGCTCGTTCAGATGTAAAGATCTTACAAAGGAGTGTTGCGAAACCTTGGGGTTCAGTCTGGTCGTGATGACACCAAGTGAGTTCCAGAATTCCGAGTTTCCTGCTTCGAGCTCAATGGCACGCTTAAAACATCTGACAGCTGCGCGGAGGAACTTCTTTCCGGCCTTTGCATCACTGCAGCTGAATGCCTTGTGCTCTGCCCAACCAAGGTTGTACCAAGCTACAGCTTGAGCATGTACGTCGTTTGCACAGCTGAAGATGGCACGCTTGTAGGCAAGCAGGGAGAGGGCCAAGTAATCGGGACATGCTACAGCTGCGTCACCTTCCGCTGAGCTCTCAAGGACCTTCGAGTCGACTCCATCAATTTCTGACAGGATACTAAACTCTTTGACATTAACGTCCTTTGTCAGCATCTGCTTGGTCATATCGCTAGGGAATATGTCGAGTCTATCCTGGATCCAGTAGAAGACTGAACAAGCATCACCGACTGCCTTCCACAAATTGAAAGCTTGAGGTCTCAGCTCGGCAATCTTTTGAGCAAGCTCGATTGCTTGAACAGCACTGTGAGCAGCCTGGCCGAAAAATCCAGTCTCTACACACCTCCAGGCCTTCTCGTTATATGTCTGCAAGAGTGCAATGAGAACACCAAATTCTTCAGCTCTGCCAGTGAGAACTTCCTGGAGACCAGCAATAGCCTCGTCGTGCTCGCCAAGTTCTCTGTTGACATTGGCAAGCATGTATCGCGTGAACCAGTTTTGGCCAGTGACGTTCATGAAAACACCATCGTGAGGCTCTTCAGCATATATGAATGTTCGGCTTGCGGAGTTATAGCGACCAGAGTTGTGATAACTTTCTCCCAGACCGACATATGAGTGGTAATCGTTGGGACTGATTCTGAGTGCTGACAAGAACGAGACTATCGCCTTGGAGTACTCTTGCTTGGTCATCTGCACAACACCCAAGGCTGAGAAGGGCCAGCTAATACCCTTCTTCTTCGAACCTGGTGGAGGTCGAACCTTGCCTGAGTCGACGACTCTCTGAGCAACAATCTCGACAATGTCCCACTCGCCCTGGTCGGCGAAGGATCTTGCCAGTCTCTCGGCAGCTTCGACCTCTGATCCTGACAACTCGAAGGCTTTCTGAAAACACTGGCGCGCTCTCTTCTTGTCTTTGGCATAATCGGCGTAGTAGTAACCAAGCGATGTGTATGCAGGTGCAAGGTTGGTGTTGGTCTTGATTGCGGACAGGAACCTGGCGTAAGCTCCGTTGCGATCCCGTCTGGCAGTCTTGGATGTGTCGAGATTCCAAAGACAGATACCGGTACGATACAAAGTTTGTGCCCTGAGCTCTCGTGCTTTGGGGTCGTCCAGCTTCAGGTCAGGCAGGCACTTCTCCATGGTCTCCAAAGCAGGACCGTAGTTGCCACGCAGAGCATCGCACCAGGCTGACTCGATCTCGATGCGGATGTTGCTAGGGTCTTGTTCCAGTGCTTGTGACAGGAATTTGACTGCCTCATCAAACTCTTCTTGCTCTTCCAGGATCAGGCCTAATCCAATGAGTGTTGCAGTATGCTTGGGCTTTCTTGCGAGAATATCGTTGAACAAGTCTCTAGCTTCTGGATGGTTCTTGGGTGACTGGTGATAGACCAATGCAGTGGCGAGCGTGCTGTTGAAGGCGTCCTTGTTGTCCTGTAATAAGAGACCAGACTTTCTAATTTCTGATTCGAGCATCTTAAGACCGTTCCTAGAGACTTCTGCTGCGCTCTCGTATTCTTCTAGGTGGAGGTAGTATTCTGCAACGAGACGGTGTGCCAGAACAGACTTGCTGCCATCCTCGAGGCCTTCGCTCATCAAGAGAATTCTATCCTCCTGATTTAGTGGTGCCTCGACATTCTCCTCCTTTTGTTCCGGATCCTTTGGGGGTGCGGGGAATGGTGAGATTTCACAGTCGAGATATGCCTTGAGTACTTTGCCGAGACTGGTCTCCGGGAAGAATGCTAAATACTCTCTTAGGACACCAACATCCAGATCTGAAACACTTGCGACGTCCTTCCAGTCCAGTTCCGTGGTCCAGGCTAGAAGAAATGGGTGCTTGATGATTACCATGCCGTGAACAATGCCCATGACCTGCTCGCGCTTCTCAGCCTTTGCATCACCGGTCAGAACGATCAACGTATCGTAAGCTCTTTGGAGGAGCTTCTGCTCATACTCGCGACGAACTTCATCGTCGTTGGTCCAGTCAATCAGCTTTTGATAAAGCTCCTCAATATTGCTCTTTGTAAAGACTTCTCGACGAACGTCGGTGGTAACCTGGTTGATGCGAGCTCCTAGTCGTGTTCTTCGCTCGCCAATCTCCTTGTTGATGCGCTGCTTCTCCTCTTCCTCAGTGATTTCGATTATACGAGTGTAAGTATGCGACGGACTCGGTAGGCGTCCCTCCAAAAACTCGTAAATTGAACTTCCTGGTAATTGAGCTTCCAGAGCGCGTTTGTATTGAGCGGTTGTTCCGTTCTCCTTGGTGAATTCTACTAGCTTGTTGATGGTGGTTTGGCATTTGTGAGCATCGTCTGCAGCAGCTTGAATCTCGGCAACCTTGAGAGCAGCCTCACGATATTGATCGAGTTTGACACCACCCTGACTCTCATACAGATTGCAAAGACCCAGCCATGCTTGTGCATCATCAGGCTTGATCTCTGCAGCCGAGTTGTATGTTTTTGCCGCATCGTCTAACTTGTTCTGTTTTTGATATGCGCGGCCCAAGAAAAGCTTGCTGGAATTGTTGTCAGTGTCGTCAGCGCATCTTGTGAAAAGGAGCCAACATACGCAAAGTAATTCTGAGAATCTGATGCGAGGACGACTTGGCATTGAGTGACGGCATCATCGTAGTTTTCAGCATCCAAGGCGACTTTGGCGGCCTTCAGCGCGGCCTTGTTTCCAGACATGATCGAGTGTGAGACGAGCCTGTCAGTCCTGATTTGGAACAAGCCGTCTTATGTCGAAACTCGACTTTGCGGAATTGAAGAGACAAAAAGAGTGAGAGTGAATTGGCATGTGACAGGGACAAATTGTTGTCTCTTTTGGATGATTTCCATCAAAGGCAGTCGCGCATCAATGACGTTTTTGATGTCAAAGCACAGACCTTCTGAATCCACTTTCTCGAGCTCTCGCATCTGCTCTACCACAACACGCGATCAGACCGACTGAACAAATGAACGTTTGGCAGCTGGTCTACAAGATGAGAATCATATTGGTGAAAGATCTCTGAGATGAATGAATAGTAGTGACATGATCACTTGCGGGTCTAGCGATAGAGACGCCAAGACCTCCCAAAAGCCGTAAACAACTGCAACATCCAAAAACAACTCCAACAACTCCTATACCATATCCCAACCCAACATCACCTTCACACCTCCAATCACTTGCCAAACAAACACCAAAAAACCCCTACATCTCAGTCAAAAACGATGAACCAGCCACCCACCTTCCCTGTCTCGACACCACTAGAATACTCACTCTTCTCGCCCTCCAAAGCTGCAGAACAGCAACGTTTAGCCAAAGATTGGACTTACATTCATCAGTTCCTGCGGCAGAAGTATCCTCCTCCACAAAAAGTGCCAAAGTTTGAGGAGCATGAGGAAACGCTAAAAGCACTGTTGGCATTGGCTGCAGCTAATGAAAAAGCTGATGAGGGATGGGGTCAATTGTGTGGTGTTGAAGAACTGGTGTTGAGAGATTTGGACCAAGAAGAGGTGAGTTTTGAGCAAAAAAAAAACTGGATTTGGTAACAACCTAGATGCGGGTTTTTGGGAATTGCAAGATATCGAAGCTAACACATTTTCATTTCTCAATACTTAGAAAACCAAAGACACGACAAACACCCTCAACAACACCCTCACAACATGCCTCCAATCCTCCCTCTCCGCAAATGGAACCACAGACCTCACAGCCCAAGCAACAACAGCAATAACCCTGAACAACACCACCACAACAACCTCCGCCAAAACCCTAGCAACCACCCTCCTCACCCTCTCAACAACCCTCTCTTCCCTCAACAACCAACTCAGCGCTACCCAGACTCTCAAGACAAATCTTCTAGCCCATCAAACCTCCTTGCAAACTGAACTCCAAAGCTTGACATCTCAAACTTTTGCAACTGAATCCAACCTCCCCAAAAGAACGGCAGAGATATCCAGACAGACCAAAGTTTTGAAGGCAAAGGTTGCCGAATACGATGGGCGTCTTCGGAATGCATCTGCCAGCGGTGCGGAAATACCAGAAGCCCTACTAGCCGATGTGGAAGCCTCCAAATCAAATCTCCAGACCTTGATGCAGAGGGTAAAGGAGGTAGAGCAGAGAATTGAAGTGTTTGAGGGTGTGCCGCCAGAGGCGAGGGAGGTCAGGAGAGTGATTCAGAATTTACGAGCAGAGTTGGAGGGGTGGATCAGGAGAAGGGATGAGACATTCGAGGGTCTGGTTGGCGCTGG
This sequence comes from Aureobasidium sp. GC_Fusr_1, assembly GCA_026538705.1. Taxonomy (NCBI): domain Eukaryota; kingdom Fungi; phylum Ascomycota; class Dothideomycetes; order Dothideales; family Saccotheciaceae; genus Aureobasidium; species Aureobasidium sp. GC_Fusr_1. Next base: position 4,234 of record JALPCE010000459.1, on the reverse strand, counting down.
GAGATGACGGTAATGTTGTTGTTGTTCTAGGGTAACAGAGTATCTTCCCAATCGAATTATCCAGTAGTAGTACAGAAAACAGAAGCGAAAACAACCAATATTGTTCCTTTTCTCAGAGAGCGTGTATGCAGAAAAACAGTAAAAGAAAAACACAGATCGCTGACACAAGCGCTGGGGTGGATGAGTGAAGAAGAAAGAAGCGAAAATGCAGAAAAGCCAAACTAATGCCCAAAAGACCCAAGCAAAACTCCACGCTGCACTGATTTTTTGTATAAATCCAACAAACAAAGAGAGGAGGCCGTGATAATGTTACAAATTCAGAATCGGCGCTTCTTAGGACGATGACTCCTTGACAGCCTTTTCGTTCATGCTGCCAGCCATCTTCTTGCCAATTTCGTAACTGCTAATCATGATGGCGCAGCCAGGTGCGACCTTCATTGTGCGAGCAGCCCATCCCTTGAACAAGCCAGCGGCACCTTCGGTCTTGTAGATGTGCCACAAGAATCGCGGCATGAGCTTGTCCTCGGGACGGACAGCAGCGACAGCGGAAGATGCAGAGTCGGCAGAATGGCGAGCGACTTGTTGACGAGTCTTGCCGACGTCGAAGGGAGCAGTGACGAAAGCGGCGACAGCTCCAGCACTTGCGCCAGCGATGAAGCTGTCGACCAGGACTGTCTTGTGGTCTAGCTCGCTGACAGCGCGGTTCTTCAAGCTACCTGTTGGTTCGTGGGAAGCAGGGCCTTCTCTTGCATTGTGCAATGTCTGTCTGCCGTATTCATAACCCCACCAGTACAAGGCAGAGAAGGGCACATCTCGCCAGAGTGTCAGACCAAGACCTCTCCACAAGGCGCGGTAGCCGTCTGCTTTGACCATATCTTGAACACCAGATAATGTGTCTCTAAACACACCAGTCGGAGTGGCAGTCTCGGGGTGGCTAGCTTGCATTCGTGTACGGAACATTTCGACGGGGCTGACGACAATGGCGGCCAGTATTCTGGCGCTTGAACCAGCAAAGAGCGGAGCGTAGTTGTCGGACACGCGATCCTTCATGGGGCTATTTGGGTTTGCGCGCAGCCAATCGTAGCCAGCAAAGTAGATGACATTGGCAGGGACGGACATGAGCAGGGTGGGACTCAAGCCACGCCACAGGGTTGTGAGGCCTTCGTTCCGGGCAATCTTTTTCAAGCCATCGATGGTTGAATTAAAGGTTCTTCGCTCAGTCTCCTCTGCCGCACATTGGGATATAAGCATTTCGTCGACAGTAAGACCAGCAGATGAGGCCATGCAGTAGGGGCTTTGGTTGGGGACGTAGTATATTTCTCTACAGCAGGCGGAGATGCCGAGATTGGGAGGGAGCCGGGCGAAGGAGGGTGGGGTAGAAGCATTGAGGGGAGACGGACCGGATTGAGCTTGTAGTCGGACGCGCACAACGTCGAGAGGGGTGACTGGGAGGGGAGTTAGTTGGAAAGATTCAGGAATGGATGGATGAGCGAGGACACACCAAGTAATGAGGTCAGGATGCTGCCAGAGACGGCAGACAGCATCTTCTGAGAGATGGAGGTTTCTTGATCCATGGTGGCGGCAGGAGTGTCGTCGAGGGGTTGTGAGGGGACGGCGGGTTGATGGATGTTTGCGAAATCGGTAGCAGGCTGATTTGCTGCAGGAGAACCGAGATAGGCCATTCGGCCGGGTAGGAAGAGTTGTGTCGTGTAGCGAGGAGAGAGTTGAATGAGCCGGCGCTGATTGATAAGATTTTATGACGATGGAAGCTGCAAGATTGACGTCGGCGAGGAGGGGCAGAGATGCAAAGACGTGCGGGCGGTGGATTGGGCGAGTATGGCTGGTTGGAAAAGGACGGAGCGTCGAGTGGTATGCGTTTGAAGGACTGAAAGTGCACGACGAGTGTATGATGCTGTTCGCAGGGCGTGGTGATGGTGGTGGCCGATGGCGCTTTCCCTTTGGACTTTGTTCTTTCCCGAGCGCGCCCGCGTTCCGTGGGCGTCATGGAAAAGCTTCTTTTTCTGGCTGCCCCCGGCCTTTGGACCCTCGCACTCGGCGATAAGCCACCACCACCGGCCATCAAGGAAACCACAACGAGACACCGCTGCCTCTCGGTCTCTTCCTAGTTCATCTTGTCTACATCCTCTGCCTCTTCCTCCACCTCGCCATCTCAATACAATCTCTCCACGGCTTCTACCACCACGCCGTTGTGCTGGACCCAACCCCTCCTACGTCACGCTCCATCCACGCCGAGCCCACGAGCCCACGAGCCCACGAGCCCGCCTCGATCTAGACTGCTCGACCAGATCAAGACTATCAACCACAATCGCCAACACAAAACACCTCCAAAATGTCTGAACGAGACCCTCCCAAGGATACCGACGCCGAACTAGAAGCCTTCAGACGACAATGGCGTGCCGAAGTCCAGTCACGGAACAAGCAATCCACTTCAGAACAATCGCATCCCAAGACCCATCACAAGCAATCCCACCCTTTATCCTCCGTTCCGAAGCCTCGACCGCAACACCATAAACACGACGAACATGATGCCGATGAAGAAGACGTTTCCTCGCAGGTACACTACGATTTGCCCGACAAAGAAGCCGAACTACGTCTGGATGCACACGAACAAGCCCTCGCGAGAGGTGCCTTGACGAAAGAGCCCAAATCCGCCCTCGACCATTATGAAAAGGCCGTCGAGAAAGAGACCATGGGAAGTTTGGGCGACAGTGTAGCCCTCTACCGCACTGCCTTCAAGATGGACGACCGCGTCCACGAAAAGTACAAGAACAAGCACTTTCCCCCTTCGGCATTTCCGCCAAAGCCAAAGCTCCCTGCACAGCAACCCAACCCCTCCAACGCTTCACAGACGGTGCCTGGGACCGCCCACCACTCGTCCCACGGTCTACCACCAACTCTGACCGAGCTGGCCGACCAATTCTCTCACCTCTCTATCCCTGGCGCACCAGCACCTACAGATGCCGACCCGCCACCGCCGTGTCCCATCGCAGAGCTTCCTGGCGAGATCCTGTCCGAGATTCTGACATACGCCGCTATCAACGATCTGGCTTCTCTCGCCAAAGTCTCCCTTGTCTGTAAGAGATTCGCATACATTGTCATGACCGACGAGTCCATCTGGAAGCGTGTGGCCCAAGGCTCAGAGTTTGGCTTCGGAGGAATGTATTACAAATACGCGTGCAACCTCAAAGGCGAACCCCTTGAACCAGAACTCGAAGACGATGCAGCCTACCTTTCCGAAGGACTCGACCAAGATTCAGACTCCGGAATCCAGCTTACAATACCTCCGCGCCCTTCCAAAACCACTCCAGAGATCGACAACGCATTGCTACATTCTCTTTACTCTTCTTCCTGGCGCCAAATGTTCCGTTCCCGTCCCCGTCTACGCTTCAACGGCTGTTACATCAGCACTGTAAACTACCAACGACCTGGTGCGACAAACACTTCCTCTTCCACTTGGGGCACGCCGATCCTCATCGTGACATATTTCCGCTACCTTCGTTTCTTCCGCGACGGCACTTGCATCTCCCTCCTCACCACCACTGAACCAATCGACGTAGTCCACCATCTGACCAAGGAAAACATGCGCTCCTACGCCACAGGCTCGCTGCTCCCCAACAGCGTCATGAAAGATGCTCTACGAGGGCGCTGGCGGCTTAGTGGTCCAGGCAACGACCTAACCTCCGAAACAGAAGGAGACGTACACATAGAGACCGACGGCGTGATACCCAAATACATGTGGAAGATGCAGTTTGGCCTTGGATCACGGGGAAAGAAGAGTGCAGGAGGAAACAAGTTGTCCTGGAAGGGCTTCTGGAGTTACAATCGCTTGACGGACGATTGGGGCGAATTCGGACTGAAGAACGATAAAGCATTCTTGTTTAGTAGGGTCAGGGGGTATGGGATGGGATATTAACATTCCCCTCTTTCCTTTGCTTTACTTGCATAATGTGGTAGAGCAGAGTAGATGTAGAGAATACACGATAATGAAATTCACGAACAAGTCTTTTGCACACCAGTGGGTAAAGTATTATGATTTCCGATCAAACAGTCTCAGCGGGGTGGACTTGTAGTGGTAAAATCCTTGGCTTTTTGCATTGTGGTGTCAATTTTTTCTTGCAAGGAGATATTCTTTTACCCCCTTTCTTTATACTATCCAATCGCCATTGCCATTGCCATTGCCATTGCCATGCCCTCACCGTCTCGTCAACATCCT